>LUCG01228830.1:0-11045 GCA_001633085.1 Carthamus tinctorius
GTTGGGGTTGGGTTGGGTGTACGGAAAGTGGTTCGAGTTATTTGGTGAAATGCACGTGTGGTTGTGTCCTCATACCCGTTTGAATTGACCGTTGGCTTACAGAAAAACACCTCTAAGCCCCAAACACCATCATCATGTCTTGCCAAATTTTCATACATATATACAATTTTATATTTTTAGAATAGGTTAAAATATGTTTAGATTTTTTTGAACAGCAGGTAAACTCACATACACACGTTTTCGCGGTATTCGGGATCCATTCGGACACCCTGGATAACTCCGCTTGCTGCTGCGGAGTTTCGTATGGTAGTAGGCAAGAATACCATCCATTGATCCCTTTAGGATGTTATCTCTATCTCTGGGCTAAACAAGCTTTGTTTATTTTTAAGATAAATATTCACTTTAAATATTTAAAACAAAATTTTAAAGATAATTTTTGATTGATACATAAGTATTTAAGAACTAGATTATACATGCGCGCAATGCGTTGCAAGGTTTCTCGAAATCTGAAGTTGGGAATTTGAAAGAATAATTTTGAAGGAAAAAACAGAATAGAAGAACAATGGAACAGAGAAGATGAAACGGTTATTCTCATTAATCATAAACCATTAAATAGGGATAAGATACAAATAGATAGCTACGAGATATATTAAATCTAATTTATCTCTAATAAGTTTATCTTTAATTTTATCTCTATCATTATATCCTTTAAACATTGTACATTTATCCTATACCAAAATTTATTTAATTAGTTATGATTTTTTTTGTTTAATTAGTTATATAAAATACAATTTGCACAAAAAGATTTTTTAAAGAAAAAACTTATTTTTAAAAACATAATTTGGTATTGAAAATATGAACTATATTTTAGTGTTTTCTTTTTTATTATTAGATTGATAAAATTAATTTAAACAATTCAAACTAAATAAATAAATAATTTTAAAAATAAATCAAGTTGTATTTTTTTATATGGAATGGAAAATTAACTTGAACAATTCAAAATAAATGACAATTCAGATTAAATAAGTAAATCTTTTTTTCAATTTACTAAATTAATAGGATTTAAATTAATTGAATTTATTAAGTAAATGACACGTGTCAATCAAATAGGGTTAAATGGACCGAAAGTGAAAAACGCGTACAGGTTCACATTTAGACGGAAAAATACTGATTTCGGCTCACGAGAGAGCGACACTTGGCAGCCCAGTTACTCTTTTATTATATATATAGTTTGATTTGATAAGATAGATGCATTAATTAAGCAAAAATATAATAACCTAAATTGGTACATTGCGATTACAATATATTACAAGTACTTTCGAGGATACAAGTTAAACAAAAACCTGAATGAATTACGTGAGCTAAAAAGATGATTATTCATTATTAATTTATAGGGCTGGACATGACAAGGACTATAGTCTTATCAGGTAAGAGCGATGGCATGAACTGAGAGTCTTACCCGGTAAGAGCGTTGACATGAATCGAGAGTCTTAACCGGTAAGTGAGATTAACAACTCTTACCCAGTAAGTGCTTATCGGGGTAAATTGTTGCATACGATACCGTTTTGAGAGAATAAAATATTATCCGATATGGTAGGTGATAGTGTTCAATTTTACTGGTAAGTACTTACAAGGTAAGTGTTTAAATAAATGGCCCCTTAGTTTTAGTAATTCTTGATCATATTTTAATAATGCTTTTAAGTTGTTTGTGTACGAAGAGTTTAGTATCCAAATCAAAATTGAACATAAATATTCAAAAAATTGTACCAAAAGTTGGAAACAAACAAGGATTTTGAAAATTTTATAACGAAAACCGTATTCGAAAACCGTATTTGAAAACCATATTCGAAAACCGAAAAAACACTCATCGAATACATTTGGCTGAAATGGGTTGGCATGAAGCTCGACACGAACCCGACTCGAAAAAAAAGCGACACGATCCGAACATGTCATGAAAATAAATGGATTGGAATTGGGTCGAAAAGAAACTAACACTAACCCAACCCAAATTTTCAGCCTTAAAAGTATTTTTGGTCACATTTGACAATCACTTCAGCAATTGTTTTTGCCACATATTTATCAACTGAATTTTAGCTAGCAAATAGCTTGTTTATCACATAGTTTTTGAAACAAACAAAAAGATACAATTATGAGGGAAAAAGTAGTTTTTTTCTTTTAAAAAGGAGCAAAAATCAATCAAATTACCAAAAAGTCAATTGAACGATATATTAGAGTTTTTATATGTAACGAATATTTGTAACTAATATGCTGCATAAAAAAAATAATATATACTTAAACGTTCCACCAAATTTAGTGGAAAAATACATAAATTTATATTGTTTTCCAAAAATCAGTTTAGTTATAACTAACATGAAATCATTTATTTACATTTATACATCCCTTTTAGGTTTATTTTTCTGGGATTAGGCTGCAATACTCAAGCCCATAAATTTATACACACAAGAATACAAGATGACATGCATAATTCCCTTAATGGTAAATAAATTAAATTATATTGATGCCAATAAGATATAATAAAGTGCTTGTTTTTCAGAAAAATAAATGTATTACATATAACGGTTGAACATGACTTGTTGATTTATATTTTACGCAAAATTTTCACACACGAACATGCAAACGGCCAGCTGCAACGTAGTTCGATCCCAGTTGTTTTCCTCCAAAAAAAAAATATAATAAATACATATAAATGTACTAATCCTTTTGTTCTCCTGTATATACCAAAAGCAAGCAAGCAAGAAACAAGTCGAAAACCTAACAATCGATCCCGCATTGGCCGCGTGTAGCATCGAGCGTGTCGTCGGAAGTGAAGGGGTCGATGCGCACCCACAGCAGCGAGAATATCGAAGCAAGAAGAATCGACCACACGATAACGATCGTAGGCGTCCGGTTTTGTCGGCCCAACAGACCCTTCAAGAACGGGTACAAATGAACGATGACCCAAAAGGCAAAAAACAGTTTCCCGAACAATGGGCCCCACGACTGGTACCCGCTGTTGATGGCTGACGAGACACCGGAGACGATCCCGACCAAGTTCACGATCAGGACGGTGGTTGGAGGGATGAGGAGAGCGGTCCATTTGAAAATGTAGAGCTCTGCAAAATCCCCGTCTTCATCGTTTGCCTTTGACGTAACGGTGAAATTGGTGTCGATCCCGGCAAGAACTTTGAGGAGACCTTGGAAGACGGCAAAGAGATGTGCGGAGGTGCCACCGATGACCCAAAACTGTTCGTTTCTCCACCAATCTTCGATGCTCACACCACTCCATCGTAGCTCCAAGATTCCGGTAGCAAAAATGGAGATGAAAAGAAGAATAAACCACATGCTAGCAAAGTTGCTAATCTGTAAGAAAGAACAACCATAACTTAGATGGAGATTTTGATATATAAATATATATATAATATATATATATATATATATAGTATTAGGTTCAAATGAGAAGTGCTAAAAAAATGAGAAGTAGAGAAGTGATCTCCACCACTCATCCGGTCAATAAAGGAGGCTTTAACGTAGAGAAGTGATCTCCTTTAATAATCTCTACCCTCCTATGAATCGCGTCAATCCTCCGTGATAGCATCCACCGTAACCGGTCAAAGCCGCCTTTATTGACCGAATGAGTGGTGGAGATCACTTCTCTACTTCTCCTTTTTTTAGCACTTCTCATTTGAACCTTACTATATATATATATATATATANGTCAAATCACATGTGATTTTAGTGATTTTAGTTTCACATGTGATTCATGCGATTTTGGCTCTGACCTGTGGTTGCAGGCCATGTCACCCGCACACCCTTTTGTTGACCGTTCATGTAAAATTATTTTCTTATTTAGTTATTGTTCTAGTTTGAACCTGCCTAAACGCAAAAAAATGAGGAATGACCCTGGTGACCGTTCATCTGGACGGTGCATACAAGTCATTTGTAAGCAATGTGTCCCTTATGCACATGTGCATACCATCCGGATGAATGGTTAACATGGTGATCCTTACTTTTTAATTTTTTCAACATGTTCTATGTTATCTTATGTTTTGTCAACTAATTTTTATAAAACATGACCAATTTATCAACTAGCTTTTAAGCTAACGGTAAATTTATCATTCGACAATTAGCTTATCAGTTAGATACCAAACATGACTAGTTTAATAGCAAACAAGTTGGTTTTTCAGCTAACCATTGCCAAACATGGCCAAGGGGGCAAAAATGGGGGTCGGAAATAATCGTACCTCGGGAATGATGAACTTATTTGTGAGAAGGCAGACGGCTGGAAGCACGCAATAAGCAAGGAGTGGGATGGACGTGAGAGGATAGACGATGGTATTGATGTATGCGATCCGCTCCAAGAGTTTCAATTTACCATTATACCCATACCAGATAGGGCAATGTCTGCTGAGTAAGATCTCAATTGAACCCAAAGCCCATCGAAGAACCTGGTTCAAACGATCAGACAGATTGATTGGAGCAGAACCCTTGAATGCCGGCCGTGGAGGCATGCAGTAAATAGAGATCCATCCTCTCGCATGCATCTTAAATCCCGTCAAGATATCTTCCGTCACCGATCCATAAATCCATCCAATCTGAATGTCAACAAACAAGAAATTAATCATATTTACATTTTTCAAATAGGTTTAAGTTCCACATGGGAGATGGGTAATTAGGACCACATTTCAAGTTTTCAACTCAGTATCAAATTGTATGTCTACTAAAGTTACCAACCAGTAAGAATAAGGATAGAAGGGTAAAAAGGTCATGTTGGTACGAAAAGGAAGTTGAACAACGGTCTTTTGACACCAGATTTCAGTAGGAATGAAAGGCTAATTCCATGAAAACTATTTCCATCACTCATGTTATATAACCTTTTGGTTCTAGAATTGTAAAGGTAAAATTACCTCTTTACCCCATTCGCTCTTGTCCTCGTAACCACAACTAATGACATGGATGGCCTCTTTCAATAGAGTAGCGGGATTTGTTGTGGGTGGAATGCCTCCCATCTCCATAAACGTAGCAGAAATGAATACCGAAGATTGACCAAATCGCTTTTCTAAGCTCCTTTGAGACATGAGTAGCGACTTCTCCTCATCATATCCTGTTTTTCGAAGAAACAAGGATTCAGTCAACACACAAAAACAAATAATACAAGACAGATAAAATGCAGTTAAGTGAAAAGACCAAGTTAACCTTCAACACCCTCATCCATATCTTCCATATTGAAAATGGGAATGGTTGATTCAGTTCTTTTGGCTGCTCTCTTTTTATCTACATACTTCTTGTTGCCATGTCTTGCTTTCTTTCGTGAACCACAACAGGACTTGACGATAATGTTTGGTTCTAAATCGACTTCGGTCAACACCGGATCATACCCATAAAGAGCTTGTCTGTTGAAACAACATCCCGTTCCCACGTAGACGGGGCCCTGAATACCATCCAGCCCTTTCAAGTTGATCTACAAAGGGAAGTTTTTGAAATGGAAATGAGATAACTATCGATTTTAACCATGATTAATAATAAATATCAAGAAGCAAACATACGTCAAAGAAAACAATGTTTCGGTTAGCATATCGATCGTGCAAATCAATCCCATCAAATCTTTGTGGGAATTGAACATAGCATGTCTTCTTTCCATAAGCAGGATCCATCATGAAACACATAGCTTCTTTAAGAGCTTTACTGTTGTTGAAGTAGTGATCACAATCAACGTTCAATAGATACGCACCGTTCGTTAGAACAGCAGAAACTCGTATCTGTAAACCGTTGATCAAATAAGAAATCAATAAATTATGCCAATATTCTCCACCTATATATTATCGTATAACAATCATAAAAAGGTGTTAAAAACAGATATATGAACGAACCAAAGCATTCATAGCACCGGCTTTCTTGTGATGCTGGAAGCCAGGACGTTTCTCACGAGAAACATAAACTAGACGTGGTAGCTCGTTGCCATCTGTATCAAGACCTCCACTGTGTCCTAAGAACACCTACAAAACCATGAAAATTGCAAAGTTTGATATGATACATGGTTTACTGTAAGTGTTTGACTTTTAGTCAAATGATAGAAAAGATGATTTCCAAATATGCTTGTTAAATAAGGTGGATATTATTCAATTCACCTGGATCATTCCTGGATGATCCCTGGGGTTATTTCCAGGCCAGGGAGTTCCATCTTGCATTGTCCAACCTTCTTCTGGCATCTTTTGTGCTTTGGCTACAAGGGCATTGATCCGCACCTTAAATTCTTCGTACTCTCGCTGTCATTCGTTAAGCAAGAGTGAAAAATAAATACTAGGGTAAAACGGTAACTCCACAGTCAAAGGAAAGATCGGATCAGATTACTCACCTTCATCGCTCTACGTTCCTTGACAAAAGAAGGCTGAATCTTGTCCTTCAAGTAATCTATCTTCTGAGCAAAATAGAACTCGGGTGCTCTGGGCTCAATGCTGTGCTTCTTGCAAAAGGGGACCCACTTCCTTGCGAACTCTGCCGTCTCGGAAAGGGACTCAAACGTGAGCATTGCAGAACCATCATCAGATACATAGCACGAGACTTTGTCCACAGGATAATCCACAGCAAGAATCGATAACACGGTGTTTGCAGTGATCAGAGGAGGTTCTTTTAGAGGATCCACAGTACTCACAAACACATCGATAGGAGCTAGCTGTGATGGCTCTCCGTCCCTTTCAAATCTGCAAAAACACACTTTTGAATTATACTTTGACAGGTGGCAAAAGCTAGAAACAAGAAACTAACATTGTGCAGCCTCAGCATCTTACAAGCAAGTAAACTTAGCAATTGATAGAAGGTTTGCTGACTGCATACTTTACAGATTAAAATCCTATTTACCTCAATGCAAGCCTGTCAAGGTAGGTCTCACGCTCAACAGGAAACCATTTTGGGAATTGATCAAGAAGCCATGATAATGCAAACCAGATCTCACAGATTACCGATACCAGCCACAAGGGATAAGCATCATTCACCGGATGAGTGCAACGGTATTGCAAAAAGAAACCCAAGATAATCAACCGTAGAATGATTACAACACGATATGGAGTCAGATGAGTTGATGAAATAGGCACCACTCGGCTCATTGGTTGGCGAGCATCATCAGCCCTGTCACACAGACCACTTAACATGAGAAACGACAAGCCCTTCAAGTTTCTTGAATTGGTTATCAATCACTCCCCCAAAGAAAACAAAAACCCAAATATAACACCAAAAAGAAACAATATCAAAAGATGCCTACATTTGCAATTCTTCTCCATTTGATCCAGTGTGCTCAATCTCGCCTCCTTTTCCTTCACTACCATATCTGTTTGTCACTTGCATCAGATTTTTTTCTTGTTTTAGCTTCCACCCTTCCACCCTTTCCTTCCAGTCAACATTACCAAGGCCATAAGAGTTTAAGTCTTTCGACGGATCCACAATTCTTACAGGAACTACAAGAAAATATGCCACAAGTTAAATAACGTCTTGTACAAATACAAGAACAAGTTACTAGTTAAAATAGCATATTTTCCATGTAGTAGAAGTAAAAAAAACGCACCTGGCTGCCTGGGGTCGAGGTACGGAAGTGAGTGAACATGCTTGTCGCCAGGTCCTAATGGGCCCGACGTACTTCTTACAGACAAATTATCCGGTGTAACACTTGGAATTTCACCAGATACCTGAAGATATTGCAAGTTAGTCACTTACCTTAATGAAGCAAGAGAAAGGACGACTAAATATCTTTTGCATCTTGATTACTCCATTCATTTTTTATAATAATTAATAAGACCCATGTAACGGAAATGGAAAAATAATCAAGATGGGCATTAGTTCTTTTTGCACAAGGGAATTCCAAGTGAAGACATGGCATCGATAGAAATGATAAAAAGAAAATATATTGTTATGGTTATCAATACCATCTCCATAAACCATTACTCACTTGTTGGCTGTTAGTGAGAAGGTGAAGCGGTTGCTGAGATTCATGTCTAGCAGAGGAAGAAAGATCAGCATCATCCCCCTGCCATTGGCGCCTACCTTTGTTGTTTCCTTGAGGATAATGGAACTCGTTCTCCAAGTCATCAACATCATCCTCATCATCATCACCATTAACTCGTGGGCTCCCTAGACAACACATTTTCTTTGTTAAAAGAATTCCAATTGAATCATCTACCATTGACCAAATGTGAACATAAATCAAAAGCAAGTTCTTTCCAAGCATAAGCTAGGCGCTAAACCTTTGTGTCTTTTGTATCTAGTCTTGCACTGAGGGCAGGACTGATTTCCATCTCTCCTCTCATACTCATAACATGGCCTGCATACTGGGAACGCACACTCGTTGCAAGCAACGAATATATCACCATTTTCAGTAAGGCCAACGGTGTCACCACAAATCTGGCATATCTGCCCATCCAAATTCTTCAAGGGCTTAGGCTGCATCAACAATGAACAAAATGGATAATTAGAATTTAGAAAGAATGTGCCAAAAGCAAACCAATGTCTGGTTTATATGATTGGGACGTTCTATATTAACACTCTAATACATCTATATCAGA
The DNA here is from genome assembly GCA_001633085.1 of Carthamus tinctorius. Classification (NCBI taxonomy): domain Eukaryota; kingdom Viridiplantae; phylum Streptophyta; class Magnoliopsida; order Asterales; family Asteraceae; genus Carthamus; species Carthamus tinctorius. The sequence continues at coordinate 8,550 of LUCG01228830.1, forward strand.
AACAGATTCACCCTCGAATCATATATGATAACTGAAATTTGCACCTCATGGGTTTAGCACTTGTATGAATACATCTTCCCATGTGCCAAGTAGCTCTCAAGCCATATAGACCGGTTTTAATCCGTTTAGGCTTGAGAATGAGCTATGGCTGGTACCACATAAAGAACCATGGGCTTCAGTCTCCAAAGCAATTGACAACAGAGGAGTTACCTGTGAGGCTTCGATCATACCATATTACCAATCAATGAACTCAATGAAATGAACTTTAATCAATGGGGGCCTAACTTAGATGTGCACTTCTAGTCCATCAGATTAAGCCACTTAAGTCTTACTAAATAGAATTATCAGATCATTTATCAAAAATAAAAGAACTAATTCACTTCAATTTAGCCACATTAACATCAGTTAACCACCAAAACCCTATCTTTACCACACTGCATAGAAATTAACTGAACATAAGTTCTTGAACAGTTCCCCCCAAAAATCCAAACCCCTAAGTATCAAATCTGGAGCTGAATTATCAAATCCACATCAATGACTGGCTCAATTATGCAATTACTATTAGAATCAGTTCACACATGAAAACAAATTGATCAAAACCATCACTCATTACTGACTGAGCTGGTTACTCGCACTGCTAGAAGACTCGAAGCTCAGATCTAAACAAAATCAATCAATATGGATGAAACAAAAGCCATATCATAACTTCACTATTGCATACTGATGCTTCACTTAAGAATTAGATCTAAACCAACAAATCAACAAAACTCATTACCAAAAAAAAAAGCCAAAAAGAAGTATTAAGATAAGCTCAAAGAAAACACATACCCCTCCATCAGAATCATGCCTTATTCTGACCAACTCATTCCTCTTATGCGATCCAGCCACCAATCCAGCATTTGCCTCCATCTCTTCTTCCAATTAAAGAAGAAACAGAGGAGGAATTCAATAAACTCAAGAGTATAGTGTGATCTGATATGAGATCTCAAGATCAAATTGAGAAGATCTTCTCGAAATCACATTTGAACAATGAATCAATCGGCCGTCGGTGATGCCTTTCCTTTGGTTAGATTTATGCCACACTGCCTTTTGGATTATTTTATTTCAATAATTTTTTGTGTAATAAATTAAGTTACCTGTTAGCTCGGCTCGACTTGTTCAGCTGAATTTGACGTTAGCCAGCCGCACAAGAGTTGGCGTTGAGTTTTGTAGTTTTTTCAATACAAGTCCTTATACTTTACGGTTATTGTGTTTTAGTTGGCAAGTTTAAATGTATGAATCATATCTGGTCACTTAACTTTAAAAAAAACTTAGTGTTTGTCTTAATAAAGTTTTTAGAAAATAATGTAATTTAATGAGCCGATAATTACATATCATATATTAGGTTAATAAAAATCAATATTAGATTTGATTTGAAGTTGTCTTATACGTAATAAAGTAATAACTAATAACTTTCATATTGTCATACGCTGTAATCGACTCGAATAATAAAAGAAACGTGTGAGACTATTAATAATAACAATGAGATGTTTAATGAGTATTTTTTTGCATATCTCATAATATATTGATTTATCCCAACATAATATTTACATAAAATATTTTTATGTGTTTGCAACTTTGGCTAAAACACTTCTCGACGCCCCCTTTCCCAACCCACTCAAAGAGTAAAAATGATCTTCAGTATTGTGATCACTTAGACTATATGCGAGTCTAATTGAGTTGTTAATGTTTTCACTTAGAGCTTTCTCGATATCCATTCCAACTCCAAGTCTCTTCTTCTTCCTTCCGATCTGCCGTCGATTCTTCTTTCCGAATTCCGATCTGCCGACGACGTCGCCGGTCTGCCAGCGCCGTCGCCAACCCCAGCCTTCAGTTGCCGATAAACAAAATTTTGAATTGTGTGAACTTTGAACTTTGAGCTTTGACCCGTCAACCCGTTTATGACCCACCAACCCGCCACTGATCCGCCAACCCCTGACACGACCCGCGACACGACCCCTCACGGGGAAGGGTTAAAGAACTCGACACGATTAGCTAAATGGGTCGTATCAGGGTTGAGGTTTCTGACCCACCAACCCGCCAATTGTCACCCCTACATATAACACTAAAAAAGAAGTTGTAAGTAGAGCATAAATAGATGTATATAGAAGAGTTAATGACTTATACGGGTAACGAACTCACCGTTTTGAACAAATGTTACCATTTAACTATTTTTTATGCTCAATATACCATTGAACTCTTTGTAAGTGTTCACATAATACCATTATGACCGGTTATAACCCATTTTCCCAGTTTAGTGTATTACGTGACAATTACTTAACACACGTGGCAATGACATGGCATGTAAGATGACTTATAAGACCATCCGCAGCCACAAGCGGCAAAGCATTCGGCATGGCCTTTTGCAGATCGGTTCCATCGGCAACACCGTCGAGGCCGATCGGCAAGGCATTCGGCATGGCGTTTTCGGTGTGGTGGTGCCGACTCGAAAGACTA
>LUCG01228890.1:0-18295 GCA_001633085.1 Carthamus tinctorius
TATATATAGGATGAGGTTCATGTGAGAACCAAAAAAATAGAGAGCCAGAGAACCTGTATCTACGTTGATGCCTATGCACCCTTCATCTGTGCGGTATGTACATGTGCATGCCGTACAAATAAACGGTTAGGGTGTTTCTTAGTTTTTCATTTTTTGGAGGGTTTTCCCCTGAACCTCACACCCTCTCTCTCTCTCTCTCTCTATATATATATATATATAATATGTTTACTGTTTTAGATGAAAGAAACGCGAAAGAGAATATGGCAAACAAGGAAGAAAGCTCTTTGACAGCATCATCCGTTGATCGACCACAAATCCCAACGGAACCCGACGCCCAGAAAGCCGTGGGGGATGAATCGTTAAGCGGGATTCAGCCCGAAAAACCCGGTCAAGATGAGTCGGGTTCAGATGGTTCGAAAGGGAGGCCAATGTCTCCAGGAACTTTAGCCCTGATGTGCGATGAACAAGATACGGTTTTCATCAATTCGGGTTCTAATATATCACGGGATCATGGTTCGGATACATATGGTCATTTGCCAAATGGCCAAGTAATCACCGAAACTTACGCTGAGCAAGAGAAGATTATCTTGACTACTTTTCGAGATTGTCTTAACAAACTCATCACTTTGGGAGAATTGAAAGGCAAGTTTCGACCTCTTTTTTACTTTCTAATTATGTTTTTTTGTTAACGGTAGAAGTTTTTTTGGGGGCTTAATCAAATGAGAATCTCGAAAAGGTTAAGAACCCGTAAACTTTTTGTTTCAAAGTGAAACAAAAAAGTTTCACAGTGCGAAACAATAACTTGAATCTTAGAGCATCTCCAACGGTTTCTCTATAATTTCGTTAAAAAGATTTATATTTAGCTACAACAGATTCTCTATTTTAAAGATTTCACCATCTATTATATTATTAAAATATTCAATAAGTTTATCATCCCAAAATACTTTTTAAAAAGAATTTATATAAAATAATAATGATTCAACCTCATTGGTTGAAATGAACAAAAAAGTAGTTTCTCTTTCCATACAGAAGTTTTAGAGAATTGTCTAAACATCGGAAATTTTTCTAGTTTTCTCTATTTTCGAGAACCGATATAGAGAATCCGTTGAAGCAATTTAGAGAACAAAAGTCTTATTTTCTATATTTTAGAGAAACTGTGAAACAGTGTATTTTGTAATCTTTTTGTGGTTCTCATATGATTAGCCCTGATAGGCTTTAATAGCTTATATAGTATGCGAGTTTTTAAGTCATGTTTATTAGCAACTTAACGAGTTTAACGAGACTCACAAGTTATCCGGTCAGCCGTCAACTATGCATGACTGTAGGGTAGTGGCTTAATGATGATAGAAAATGGCTTATTCAGTAAGCTTCTAGGGGTGCAAACGAGTCGAGCCGAGTTGAGTAGTAGGTTATTCGAGCTCGGCTTGAAAAATAATACTGGGCTCGAGCTCGACTTGAGGTGGGATGATTTTTTCAAATTAGGCTCGAGCTCGAATATCTTTTGGATTATCGAGCTCGAGCTCACAATTGATTAACTCTGTTTGTTGGTTTAATCTCGAGAATATTTGTATTTTTAATTGTATATTTATGAATATGAGAGCCTGTTTGGCTCGAAAAAAGTGTATGTTTGAATGACTTGACTTTAAAATATCTAATCGAGTTAAGGCCGAGTCGGACATTGTTGTTATGAAGCTCGGATCGCTAATTTACACGAGTTTTATTATTTGTTCGACTCAGTTCATTCGAGAACTCGATTAAATATTCCGAGTCGAGCCAAACATTCTCTCATATATTCATAACTCATACAATACAAATATAAACTTATCGAGCTCGAGCCAATGAACGAGATAATCAATTGCGAGTTCGAGCCCATAAACAAACATCGAGCTCGATAATTCTAAAAATACTCGAGCTCGAGCCCTACTTCCAAAAGAAAGTTAACTAACTGACAACTTTGCTCTTAACTACAAAGGGAGTAATGAATTTCTCTATCTCATAGTTAAGGGTAAAATTGGAAAGTGGACACTTTTTTTATAGCAACTTTCGATGTGCATACTTCATGACTTACATACTTAACGATTTGAACCTTAATTTCTTTCCGCATTTCAGAAACACAATGTTCTTCGTTGGCTAGAAATGATTCCGGAGGTCAAAGTCAAACGGAAGCGGTCGAAAACGCTACGACAAAAGCTCGTTGGGATCCTTTTGCCAATGGTTTCCCAAGGCCGGCAGCCCGACCCACAACACAACCGTCTCGAAATAACGATAACTACACTCATTTGAAAATCCCGTTTCGTGCTGAAAACGGAGAGTTGAGACTAAAACCCGAAAAAGATGTGTAATAACAAGTAGTTTTTTGTATTGTTAGGCGATTAGGTTTTTTTTCGATGCAACGGCTAATTATATGCTTCGATCGCCATTGTTGAAAACTAACCATTTACTCTAATGATATTACCATAGTCTTTGATCAAGTTTTTGCGTTCTTACTTTTTACTGTTTGGATAAGCACTAACTGGTTAAGAGTACAGTATGGGTAAACGATGTCTGAAAATGATTGTTTACCATGTTTTGGTATACTGATAAAATATCTTTATCGTGTACCGACTTGGTAAGTGAAATGATAATGTTGACTGGGTAGGTGTTTGGTCAACACCATTAGTCAGATCAGGCTTTAGGTAAACTTGCTAATGCTGATAGGAATGAAACGACACTGCTTAGGCTATGCGTACCCAATCCTCCCAAAATCAGCTTTCACATCAGCTTTTTTTCAACCCCACAATTAATCCTCTGGAACCCTCTCTGATTAGTACCCAACTCTTTCAACCCTCTCACACACCACACACACAACACACACAAACTCAGCGGTGTGGGGAAACCGAAGGAGCCTGGACCCGCCGAACCCGCTGCCGGCGTAGCGGAGCCCGCTGAGCTCGGCGGCTTTGAACCCGCCCAACCCCGGCTGCCGCTACGCATAGCCTTATAGTAGATAAACCAGTGCCCTCGGTTTGATTTTGTTGTTTTTATTTTGAATAAAGAGCAACAGGTTGTAGATTTGTGGTAATTGTTTCCAAGAAAATGTATCATTTCTGTTAACAAGTCGAGTAGCAAGTCGTTTGGGCTCGGATGGAGAAAATATCAGGCTCGAAATTGAATAAATTTTTAAATGTTTTGAGCTCGAGTCTAAGATCAATTAACTTGTTTTTGCTTCGAGTTTGATAAAAAATATATTTTAATTGTTTAATGTATATAAAATTGCATGACTTCAGTAAAAAATTTAATCGAGTGAAGTCAAATATCGGTGTAATGAAACTTGACCCTCGTGAAGCTAAACAACTTTATTTTGTGTTTGAGATTGACTCGAACCAATAATTATTGAGGTTTTCAAATTATTAACAATAAAACGATACAACTTTTTTAAATAAACAATCTATCACCTTTTCTCGCCCTCTAAGTCTATGATCTTTATTTCTACTGATGGGCAAACCGGTTTACGGGTCGGTCCCTGTCAAACCACCAAAAGCCCCGAACCAGGTGTTTTTAACCAGTTCCGGGCCCGGTCCATAGACGGGTCCCACGAAAAAAACCCTTAACTTATTCTATAAGCATCCGAAGATAAAACAAAGACAAGAAGACAACAAGCACTACAAATTTATATTGTTGCCAAAGTCTTGAGAAAAAGAGCAATTTTATTTGACAATTAATTAGTTTTCACGTTACTTGATCGATGCATATATGCTTATCTTCTTCCAACTTGATTGATATATTGCTTACAAACGGGCCCTAGAACTTGTAGTTCTAGGGGTTGAGACAGGCGCACTCTGCAAAAGAGATCGGTATGAATACTGTTAGAGTTCCGCATCGGCGAGACTTGGACTTTTCTACTTCAATATACGTTGGAACCTTCATTGTCTCCTAAAATGGCTTTTTTGGAGAGTAATATGATGTGGTATCATGGTAACAAACCCAAAATCGATTTGGGACATGTATGCCCATCTACCTCCATTGGAGGAAGCGTGTTAAGAGTAGACTTAAACATTTCTACATCAATATATGTCAGAACGTCCATTCTCTCTTCAAAGGGTTCTTCTGGAAAGTAATCTGAGGTGGGGTTCGACATATATGTTATGGTATCCACATTTGTGCCAGTCTAGCCTCCTTTGAAGGGGGAGTGTTAGAATCTCACAACAGCTAAACTTGGATCTTTCTACTTCAATATACGTTGGAACCTCCTTTCTCACCTCAAATGGCTCTTTTGGAGAGAAATCTGAGGGGGTCCCACATATACCACAAATAAACCACACCAAACCTAACAAACCCAGTATATCCCACCCGAAGGTGGGGTCTAAAAGATGTATGCAGATCCGACCTCTACCTCAAAAAGTAGAGCACTTGTTTCTATAAAAACCTGTATCTTGCTTTTTTGATCTTTTCTCCAAGAAACTTAAAGAAAACGGTTGACAAAGTGAAACGGGGTGGGTGAACATGAGTCATATGAAGACAGATTCGCGAATCAATAAATAAGGAGGGATTTAAGATTTCTCACCAATGGTACACCATTCATAGCTCTTTCTTCCAAAAATCTTGATGGTTTATAGAAGTTGCCATATTTTTCAGACCACTTCTTGAGACTTGTATATATGTGTTTACTCCCAACTAAATCTGCCCAGAAGATGATGCCACCACTGCACCCAAAACCAGAAAACTATTAAAGCTTCAAACCATCATATTTGGCCTTTAAGTGCAAAGGAGCAGTTCCCTTTGAAAATTAAGCCATACGATCTCGAAATCGATAAAGTTGTCTGGATTACTCTGTTTGTATATGTTGGGAAGGTTTTTGTTTGGAAGATTCTTTTCAGATGGAAGGGGCGTGTTTTCTAATTGGGAGGGCTAAGGTGGAAAAAACTTAGCTTTCTGCATAAAGCTCCTCCCTATAAGCTTAATGAGTAAGCCACTTTCTATATCATTAAGCCACTACCAAACATTCATGTCCCACTTTATATGCTTCAAAATAAGATAACATACCGTTGTGAAGGGAAACTCATCCCAAGAACGGATGCTATGTCAAGGTCAGCTGCTCGAACAACAATTCCTTCCTCTAGAACACGACAAGCCTCGTTCACCACCGGAAAGAGGATCATCTCTACTATTTCTTGGTCGGTGATGGATATGGGCTACAACAGATAATTCAAGCGTACAAATTATTTTCATAGTTTTCGTACATAAAAAGGAAAATGGCAACGCACATGTACTTTGATTTGATTCCTATCCTGTGTACATACTTTCAAAACTTTCATTTTCGTACCTCAGATGTGATATATCTCAAACATTTAGACCAGAATATGCTAAGCAAAATATGAATCGGGTCATAGTACTTTGTATTTCCATGCACTCTCAGATAGCGGGTACCTAAGAGTGCGTTTGGTTGTGGAAAACTGTTTTCGTTTTCCTTGAAAACGTTTTCAGAAAATGGAGTTGACTTTTCATTTTCAGTTTCATGAAAACTTTAGAAAATGCGTTTGGTTGAAATAGTGGAGTTTTCATTTTCCATTTTAGAAAATTAGAAAACGCGTTTGGAAAACTTTGGAAACCTACTAAAATCAGTTTTCTAATTTACATAGAAGTTAGAAAACACAAAATTTTCATTTTCTTAGAGAACTTTTGATAAATGAATGAACCAAATGCGTTTTCAAACTTTTCATTTTCCTTGGAAAATTGGAAAATCTTCCACAACCAAATGCACCCCAAGTGTTTGAGATGTCATATCTGCGCTACCAAAATGAAGGTCTCGAAAGTACATTACATAAAACAAGAATTAGACCAAATTACATTTCATTTTCATGCAATTTTCCCACCATCAAAATAGCGGTCGGCCGCTAGATGGTAGGGTGGGTGGTGGCTGAAATATAACTTGAATGATGAAGGTGCTTCCTTTTGTTACCTTTCCCTGTGGCATAATATTGGCGAGCTTTCTCGACTCCTCTATAATTGGTAGCACCAACGGATCAGGTTTCGGCTTGCTACCTTTTTCGTAAATGTAATACCCTTTCCCATTCTTTTTACCTGAAACGGCCGTATCATGTATATAGACGACTCATGATTGAAAGATAACAAGAAATGAAAGATATACACATAGAGGTGTATTCTTTTGTAAACCTTATAAAGGCTGTAAACTATGTAAACCAATATTTATGGAAATGATGAAGGTTTATTTATTATGATTTAAATATTTATGGAACATGATTATAGTTAATTAATTATGATAAACGTTTTATATTTGGAAACAATCGACATATTTATAAAATCAAATATTTGTTACACTAGATGAACGATTGAGATTGGTTTACAAGGTTTACAAAAGAATACATCTCTATACACATAAATATACACACACATATACGTAAAGGGTAAATCATGTGAGAACCACAAAAATACTACAAACCTTGAGAAGCAGGGCATCATGTGTTATTTCACATGATCTTTTTTTTTTCATCCAAGGCCATAATTTAAGGTAGTGATTTCATATATTTGTTTCACAAGGTGACACTCTTTTACATGTTTGTGAAACAAAAGTTACACTAAAAAAGTTCACATTGTGAAACAAATATATGTTAATAAATACCTTAAATCCTAACCTTGCCCTCAGATGAAAAAAATGTGAAACAATACCTTAAGGTAAAAGTTCTTACGAAGTTACCGTTGTTATATTATATGGGGTTCTCGTTTGATTACTTCGCTATATGTGTGTGTGAGACGTGGGATCGTGTGAGAGTAACAATTATGGTGAGAATACTTCTAAGCCTTTATATGAGTTAACTTTTACTATAACTTCATTTTCCTTTAGCTACCTTTATCTTCACTTTTAGTCACTTTCACCAACTTTTACATGCATTTAATCACTTTCACATGCATGAATTTGTTAAAGTTTCGGTCATGATGATAAAAAATAGGTAAATAGAGGTAGTTGAAGAATCTGTTCTCACCTTCACATCATAACTCTAATCTCACCAGAATCCAACCATGTGTGTGTGTGTATATATACATACATACATATATATATATATATATAGATGGCGGATCAAACGAAAACAGTAATTATTTAAAAGAACATGGGCAAGTCACGTCCAAAGTCACCCGCCTGGCTATTTTAGCCCATTAATGCAAAATCATATGTGATTTTGTTGGTCTCGTATTATTTTAAATAGGTATTGTTCTCGTTTGAACCCGGCCCTATATAAATATATATAGATATATAGATAGATAGATAGATAAATGGAAGTTACCATTTCGTCCATTTCTAATTAGAAGGTCGGTTATAGGAGACTTGAATGAGCGATCGGGAAAAGCGTTAGCAAATTCTTTACCAACAGCAACTGTTACACCGTATCCAGCCAAGTCTGCGAGCCTACAATCACACAAGTTCAAAACAATCCCATTTGACAGATGAGCGCGTGCAGTAAAAGTGTAAAACTAATTAAAATTCACAGCAAAGAATCTTACTGGAAAGGCCCCATTGGGAGCCCAAAGTTGCTGATCAATCGGTCAATTCTAAATAAGTCCACACCCAAAAGAACCAAGATGTCTGCACTCTGTTTGTATGGAAAGAAGGCACGATTAACAGCGAATCCGGTACAATTTCCCACAACAACGGGAACTTTCTTTATAACTTTTCCAACTGTCATGAGATCAAGGATCACTTGTGCAGAAGTCTTTTCGGTTCGAACGATCTCCAATAGAGGCATCACATGAGCAGGACTGTCATCATTTCAGAAAAAAAACCCGGAAGTGTTGGTTCAGAATCATTGATCATCTTTTAGATGATATAGCAAGAGCCAAAAGAGGTGTAGGTTCAAATAAAAAGGTTAAGGAAAGATTCATATGTTAATCATTGAAAAAATCCATTTGAAGATGCATATGTGAACCCATATGGATAATATATAAGGCCAGTTCACATATACATCTTCTGATCAAATGGATATTCGGAATTTTTTCAGTGATTCACATTTGAACCTTCCATTCCTATCTTCTCACGATATTTAGCCTTCTTATTTGAACGGACCCGATAGCAGAAGTCCTCATTTTTGGTATTAGAGGGTCTATGGTTTGCATAATGCTTAGAATTCTGAGCTTTAGGCTATGTTTGACAAAGTAGCTTGTTGGCTAATAAGCTTGCTAATAGACTAGTCATGTTTGGTAAAAAGTAGCTTATAAGCTAGATGACAAGGTAAAATGACCTAAAAAGACGAGTTGAAAAATTCATTGGAAAATATGAAGGGGATAATTGTTTATCATCTTTAGATGATATAGCAAGAACCCTCACTTTGGGTATTAGAGGGCCTTAAGGTTTGCACTTTGTTTAGCAGTTGGCTTACAAACTAGTCGTGTTTGGTAAAAACTAGTTGATAAGCTAGATGACAATGTAAAATGACCTAAAAAGACTAGCCGAAATATTAACTGTATAAATATAAAGGCATAATTGGTCATTGGAAAAAGGTGGAAAAAACCCCCAGAGCTTATTGAAATGCTAATTAGCTTATCAACTAGCTTATGTCTAACCTTTCAATAAGCTCAAAAAATAACCTAGCTTATGTCCTTTGTGCATATTTCCATTAACTTCAAAGAAACATGTATAGAAAACATTCCAAATATATGGGTTACGTCACTTAACCTGAAGAAATGTGCGCCCACCACTCGATCTTGACATCTTAGTTTCTCTCCAATTGAATTGAGGTCAATGGTTGATGTGTTGGTTGCCAAAATGCAATGAGGGGGACATGCCTTCTCAATCTCACTGAATATTTTTTGCTTTAACTGAAGATTCTCAATAACAGCCTGTCATCAAGTAGCTAATCAAACTATGCGAGACAGTCTTTATCGTTACATGCGAACTAGAAAGAATACTATCACAAGAATAATTCTTTAGAAATTAAAGTTGCTAACTTCTTTTTTCATTTCAAAGTAGTTTTATTATCTTCTGAAATCAAAATAATCGCTTTCAACCAAGAAATCTCCCATGATCAAAGATAAATGTCAATTTTTGAAATATTTTGTTCGCTTCCTACTAATGTCTCCATTAGGGACATTAATTTTGGGGTTAGGCTAAATGCATCCCTATATATTGTTAGATGGACCCTTACCTACTAATTTCCTCCTCACACACATCAACATCACCACTTACTTTTCACATTCTCAATGTACAACAAACCTGATTATGACATAAATGGGGGTGCATATAGCAACACCCTAGTTTTATTGTCCTTGAAGGAATTGAAATGGAATTTGACCAAGAGTTTGGTTGGTAGGAATTCAATTCTTTCACTTAAGCCAAGGAATGACAAATTCCTTAAATTGTGGAGCTCAATGGAATTCAAAGAATTCCATCAAGTTCATTCTACGAACCAAACATCACTAAGGAATTTGCCATTCCAATTCCAACGAATTCCTTTGAATTCCGTGAACCAAACAGCCCCTAAAGGCTTGGTGGCAGAGATTATGATGATTGATAAGGCCTTTAGCTTAGTGTGTTAGTGGCTAAAGTTGACTTCAACCCTCTGGATTATTGCTTAGAATGATATTAAACGCTCACCTCCAAACTAACTTCAGATTAAGAATGCACTTCTCGGGGAAGAGCTTCATATGGAGCAGCCTCTATGTACCCAAGGGTTCATTTTTTTCCGGGTAAATAAGTGACATTTACTTCTTAGATTGTGTTCATTTTTTCATTCTTCCATTAAAAGTCGTGTCCTCGTCTTCTGGTCGTATGTGCTGTTTACAAGGTTATATATAGAACATAAAAGCCAAAATATTAGTAGATTATCTTTTAAATAAGAACATACCTCTATGACCATATCCACATCCTTGAATTCTGAGTAGTCCAATACCCCTTTAATCATCGACAAGGCTTTGTCAGCTCGGGACTGTGCCAACTTTTTCCTTGCAACCAAACCTCGGACATTTTCTACAAGCAAATAATACCATTTAAGTTTTTCTAAGGAAAAATTTGTGGAGTTGTGAAAACTCAAAAAGGGTTAACTACCAAGTACCCACTTAGCAGTCACCATTTCATGATGGTGAACCGCAAAATGGACTAGATTTTTAAAAAGGGAGGAGAGATTACCTTCGATCATTTTTATCCCCTTTAGAAGATACTCGGAGTTGACTTCCTTGAGAACAACATATATATTATTAACTATAAGGGATGTGGCTATTCCAGAACCCATTAACCCTCCACCGATGACTGCAACTTTCTTGACAGGCCTCGGCTTGAGCCCTATATCAGTAACATTAGGTACCTGCCCATGACAAAAGTTGAGCTTAAAGAAAATATTGTGGAACAAAACATTCATGTTAGAGTATTCGACGAGCTAGTGTACCTTTGAGGTTGCACGTTGTGCAAAGAAGACATGAACAAGACCTTTCGATGTGTCTGAAACAACAAGCTCATTAAATAGTTTTCCCTCCTGAGAAATAAAACTAAGTATAATTTAGGTTGTATGACAAATGTTACTAAAATAGCGTTTGATAATAAAATGTTTGTCCACAAATTGATGGCACACCTATAACTTTTTAGGCATCCACTCTAGCTTGTTGGCACCTTCATTAATCCCATGGGGCCCAAAAGATTACAACTAAGAAAATCCCCAATGGCCCTAAGGAGACTCGAAATCGTGACCTATGGGAAAGAGTCCCAACCTAGCATTTATTTGCCATTTGAACTGACCCTCAACGTTTAAGCGGAATCAATTTGCACTCCTTTTGCAAGAAATTAAGTGCAACATTTTATGAGGCACGTAGTTCATAAAAACCGTTTTTTACTTGTATTCAAATATCTAAAATATCAATAATGACAAAATAAAAGTGAGAATATGTGGAACCCCATGTTTACTTTCCAGAAGATCCCTTGAGGAGAGAAGGAAGGTTCCATCGTATACAGAGGAGAAATGGTCCAAGTCTAGCCAATGTGAGACTCTAACACTCCCCCTCCAATAGAGGCTAGACGAGTACAAATTGCCCCAGAGTGTCAAGTCCCTAGAGTGGTAGTCCTTGGCTCTAATACCATGTGAGAATATGTGGAACCCCATATTTACTCTCCAAAAGAGTCCTTGAGGAGAGAAGGAAGGTTCCATTGTATGCAGAGGAGAAATGGTCCAAGTCTAGCTAATGTGAGAATGGAGGCTACTGGCTAGATGAGTACAAATTGCCTCAGGGTGTCAAGAGGGGGATAGAAGAGTACAAATTGCCATGTGAGAATATGTGGAACCCCATATTTACTTCCACAAGAGCCCTTGAGGAGAGAAGGGAGGTTCTATCATATGTAGAATAGAGGAGAAATGGTCCAAGTCCACCCGATGTTGGACCATGACAAGAAGAATCTTATGGAACAACACTGATGACATCAATGTTTTGGAATAGTTATCGTGCAACAAGGTAATCTTGGATTGAAACATTAGTACAAAAGAGAAATGATGCATTTTATTTTGGGCAATACCAAATGGACCTCGTTGAATATATTTTGTGACAGAGGGAATGCAACCCAACATACCTTCAAAACACCAGGGTATCCTCCCTGCACAATTCCTTCCTCAATTACGTCAAGGCATGCCTGGTGTTGTGGCAAATTGGGTGAAGTCCGTTTGGCTTGTTGTCTAGCAAGCTTAATTATCTCATGTACTTCAGATAGGGAACCAATCTTGTCTATGCTGTGAAGGGACCGGACCCAAGGTTTACGCTTCTCAGCAATGTCTAATGCCCATTGCCTCGAGACTTTCAACAACTCTTGAGGAGGCACAATAGCATCAACGAGACCTAACTTTTTCCCTTCTTCGGAGAGTATTGGTTTAGATGTCTACAAAACAAATACTTAATTCAATATCAATGATTCACAAGAACTCTACATATCGGTTTCTTTTGTGTGCAAAAACCAAGGTTTTAAATGGCGTAGAGACAAGGTCAAGCCTCCAGCCTTACATGCCACAACGAGGATGCGGTGTTTTTCAAGGTGTGGTGTAAGACGGCAAATTTGTATGTCATAATATAACTATGTCAATATTCATATATGTTTTCTATATATAATTCAATAAGATGATGATATTAAAAAGTTCACATTCATATTAGAAGAAGAAAAATCATATATCTTAGTAATTTATAAACAGTATTTGATTACAAATAAAAATGGAACTTGGAAGGGTAATTTTACAACATCGTTTTAATTGTGGGTCCAGATGTGTGTAAATTCGTGAAACAATAATTGATGTGATTAGGTAAATCTATAAAAGTGTAAATTCTAAAGTGAAAAGTGTAAAAATACAAAAGCTATATAAAATAAAATAAAATAAAGAAATAAAGAAATATTCTTTATTGAAAAGTCAGCGTTGTAAAAAATGCATGTCGCGGCACGCCATGACATGAGTCACGCCTTATAGAAACGCTATAGGTCTTATTCTAATGGAAGATACGTGTCTCATGCCATATTGTGCCATGGTGTCCACCATGGTGCGCCTTTTAGAACCCTGGGGAAAATGTTTATCATTTAACTTTAAGATCGGGTGGTATTTGTGAACAAAAAAGTAGATAAAAAGTTGACATGGTTATTTAAGAGCACAACCTTTATTTTGTTTAATGTAAAACCAAACCGAACCAAATAATTTAGTATCTAATCCCGCTTGAGAGCAGGGTCTGGGGAGGGTGCGATGTATGCATACCTGTCCTCTGCGCCCAAAGGATAGAGTGGCTATTTCCGTGAAGGCACAACCTTTACCGTGTTCAATGTAGTTTTCTAATATTAACTAGTCTTGGTCATCATGATTTACTTCTCATATCAAGGTTACCAATCATTGTCCATCCATAGTTTCAAAAGGTTGCTAATCAGGAATGACTAAATTTTCCAAAATTTAACCACACTTTTAAGATAACTAAAATAAGAAAACCACAATGATCAATATATGAGTTATGCCATATGTAAACTTATTGCAGGAGCGAGGAACTCACCAACATCATATCAATTGCCTTTGGCAATCCCAATAGCCTAGGAAGTCGTTGGGTACCTTACAAAGTTTTTTGGATTTTTATTAAGTACAAATTGTGAAATAAAATCATAGATGGAGGTAATTTAGGAACCAAGGTACCACCCTTTCGTGATTATTCATGACGAATAATGTAATAAAATATTCATGACGAATGTCCAGACAGATATTCATGACGAATAATATTCATCATGGATACTCACAGAATAGATGGCTATTGGGTCCCTAAAATATTTAAGGTTCCTATATGAACCTACCCCTAAAAACATATTTACTAAACTTGAAGCCAAAGGTGTTAAAGTACACATGTTGCTAAATATAGTACCTCCAGCGCCAGGGATAATTCCAAGGGACAGTTCAGGCAAGCCAAGTTGAGACTTTGGAGTTGCAATACGTGCATGACATCCCTGTTTAAAACAACCAGATGAGAATGCTTCAAAAAACTTAAATTTGCAAAACAATAAAAGCTTTTTTGACACCCAGAATTTCAAACCATTGCAACTTCCAACCCAGCCCCAAGTGCAAGTCCTTCGATTGCAGCAACTATAGGTTTCTTTGCATCTAAGTTTCCAACCAAACAAACACAAGTATGTCAGATTTAAACTAAAACAGATCTTTGTGTAAATAAGGGGTTGTACCCAAGAACTATTAGGTTATATTGGTATACATAAAGTAAGTTCAGATAAGATAAGACCTTCAATTGTGTTGAGCACAAGTTCAATGGATACATCAGGTAAAAGAGATAACTTCCCTGCCAGTCCAAACAATGCATAATTGTCAACAGACATGTTTAATCGATAAAATAAACTAATAATATTCGCTTGTAGCGAAGACATCAAATGATAAAACTATACCAGTCTGTTGAACTTTTTGAAACACATTGATGTCAAATCCACCGGAAAACCTCCCATGCTTGCCTATATAAGATAAGAGAATTAGGATTAGCAAGCAAAATCCAAAAAAATATTAAAAAAATCACACAATAAGTCAAATTACATTTCTGACTTGGTAAAGTGAAACGATCATGATTTTATGTTCAAAATTTATCAACTATGCTACCATACTTATTCTACAAACTTTGGTTTAGCATTTTTGTGTAATTTTTTTTTATATTTTAAAATAGAACACAACAAATCATGAAATTTATGAGTGACAGTGTTGTACTCACTCCATCATGAACAAATTCTGTGATTGACTTGATGCACAGTTTAACAGAAGTGTTTGTCTACTAGTCAAATATTTAAATTACTTTTCAATAATCACAAAATAGGAGAATCTTGAGAACCAAACTCAGGGGCTGTTTGGTTGGTTTTTCATTAACTTCATAATGGATAAAGTTGTATGTGTGCATTAATTTGCATGTATAGATTGGAAGGGTTTTTGTTTGAAAGGGTTTTTCATAGATGGAAGGAGCATGCTTTTTTTAATGATAGTGGCAGGTTTGGAAAAAACTTGGCTTTTTGCATGAAGCTCCCTCCTAAAAGCTTACTGAATAAGCCACTTTCTAAATCATTAAGCCACTACCAAATGGTCATGTATAGCTTACTGAATAAGCTGTGAGTCCCATTAAGCTCGTTTAGGTGCTAAAAAATGGGCGCTCAGTGTCATCAAATTTTGTTATGGTTATTAAGGATCAAGGTGCCAATTTTAGGATTAAAACTTGGCAAAAAAAAAGGGAAATGTGGTATTTATTCCACGAACGAAATGTTCAAACAAATTAGCGACAATCGTGTTGATTTGTTTAATCACAAAGCAAAGTTTCTTTCCGGTTTGAAAGAAACCTTATACAGGACAAAAAGAAATAAAAAAACAGAAAGTTTGGTCATGTAAATTCAATTGCCAAATGTACAAATAAAGATAAGAAGAAAAAGTTCAATTTTCCACTTCTACTATTGAAAGCTAGCAATCTCATTGAGACAAAACATCAAACAGTTTGTAGGCATTCAAAATTGACGTCTAATTACATCAAAACAACAATCAAAACTTCAAATTAAAAATCAAATGCTTGTTCAACAAATTACCAGTCAAAACGATCGCTTTTACATCATCTCTGCTCATCGCTTCTCCAACTTTCTCCTTCAACGAAGCAATAACTAAACATGAAAAACCATCACGTTTAAGCGGGAAAAAACAGAACTAACAAATTATAAAAAAACACTGTTTACTAGTAGTAGAAATCCATTGAATTGATTAAATGATTCTGCAATAACATCAAAAAATCCATCTAAAAACACTGTTTACTAGTAGAAGAAATCCATTGAATTGGTTAAATGATTATGCAATAACATCAAAAAATGATCTAAAAACACTGTTTACTAGTAGAATCCATTGAATTGATTAAATGATTATGCAATAACATCAAAAAATCGACCATTTTGATTGAGATTTGAATGCGAAAAAAAGGGGGAAAAATACAAATTTAACGAAAATCAATTGAATCAAAGCTTACTTGAGATGGCGAAGGCATTAACAGGTGGATTAGAGATGGTGATAATAGCAATTCCATCAGAATCCACCTCCATTTTCACTCCAATCTCCGCCATTTTCGTTTAATTTCTTGAGTTATTACTAGTCAAGTAAGAGGGAGTCAATGGAGAAGATGATCATTCAAAAGCCTTGTAGTGGTAGTTGGCAGAAAGTTAAAAACCCCCAAAGTATTTGCTTTTAGGGACCTTAAAGTTTGGTGATTGTTACAAAATGAACCTTGTATTTATTGAAAATTACAGTATAGCCCGTTGGTTTTTATGTCTCCAAAATAAGAAACAAAAAGTCAAAATTGCATTTAAACGTCAATTATGCACACGGGGTTGGGTTGATCTGGTTGAAGGCGTTTCGAGAATTCAACCCGATATTGATGGTTTGAAATTTTTTCAATCCAACCCAACCCAACTCAACCCGTTTGGGTTGATCGGGTTGGTCGGTTTATGTTTCAAATTAGGTAATAAACCTAAAAAAGATGAATAATTAAAGGGTTAAAGATGATCTATATATTGCTTCCGGGTGTTATAGTAAACAAAACTACTTTTCTTAATTTCCATATATATGTGTGCGTATATATGATTTAACACACACACACACACAAATATACACATATATGTATATATATATGAGTTATATAGAGATAGAGAAAAGATTTAAAGTATATGAAGAGGCTATGTAGTTATCTAATATACATATTAATACGGGCTTAACAATCAAATTAAAGTAAAAAAATAAGAAGATACTGGGTTCATCGGGTTGGTCGGGTTGGGTTGGGTTTGCATGACGCTAACCCGATATCAACCCAATATCTACGGTTTGAAAAAGTTTCAACCCGATTAGACGTCGGATTGCTTCGGCATCGGGGTGGTCGGGTTGATCGGGTTTGTCAGGCTTTTGAACACCCCTAACATCAATACTTTTTAGAGTAAATTACATATTTGGTCCCTATGGTTTACACTATATTACACCGTTGATCCATATTTTATAATTATTATAGAAAAGGTTCCCGTGGTTTACATTATATTGCACTGTTGGTCCCTAACCCTAATTTTGTGTGAAATCAGTCTATTAAGCATATGAACCAATAGTGCAATATAGTGTAAACCACAGGGACAACAGTGCAATATAGTGTAAACTATAGGAACCAATAATACAATATAATATAAATTTATGGGGATTTTTTCTATAACTATTTTAAAATAAGGACCAACAGTACAATATAGTATAAACCATAAGGACCAAATATGTAATTTACTCTAGTTTTTATTTTCTAAAATAAGGTGGCGTTTGTTTTTTAAGAGGTGCAGAAGTCTGAAGTCTAATTTCACTTCTGAATTTTAGAGGATGATGCTGAAGTCTGAAATTTGAATCTAAAAGAGCGTTTGTTCTTTTGTAAACCAACGAACATCTGAAATCTTAAAAACAATTGTTTTTTTTCCAAAATCATAAATAGGTTACATCAAAGTTCAAATTTTCCATCATTGCAAATATGGGAAACAAACATAGTTAATTCTAATTAATATCAGATTATCGACTATTGGACTGGGGACATGGGAAATAGGAAAATGTAATTAATTCTAATAATCACATAATCAATCATATTAAATACATATTATCCATTCCAGTAAAAACCATAAAGAGTTATTTCCTTTATTCAAAGTTATTTCTAGAAAAAAGAAATCACAGAGATCCATTCAAGAAAAAACACAGAGATTGATTCAAGAAACTTCTTAAACACAAATCAGATAGATCGATAGAAGATTCATTCCAGAAAGAACTCAAATCTATGAAGATTGATTCCACAAATCAGAGATATTGATGAAAAACGAATGCTGGAACAATCAGAATCAAGAATGTGGGTTTGATTAGAACTCGAATCTATGAAGCCACAGTGAATAACAACATGGAAGAGCAAGGCCACAGGGAAGAAAAAATCGAAGAAAACTTGAGGGGAAGGAAGATCGAGATATTGATTTGGGTCAAGATTTATTTGATGATTGATGAACTTGAGGAAGAATTGATATCAATGAACTGATAGCAGGGAAGAAGACGATCGAACAAAGCCTTGAATTACAGGTTTCAAGCAATTAGGTTTTCACCATTTCTTTCAGAGTCTTTGTTTTCACCTTTTCTTTCAGACCCTTTTTAGACTTCAGAGCCTCTAAAGTCTTGATAAAAACAAACAGTCTGAAAGGCAGAATGTCTGACCGAATCAAACTTCAGACCCAATTAAGTGAAAATTTAAAAAAACAAATAGGCCTTAAATATATTTTAATAATTATAAAGATAACATTGATTATATTATTAAAATAATTAATATTTAATAATAATATGTATTATAAACATATTTGGATTGTGTCTATAAGATAACAATAATATTTAATAATATACCATGTTCTCTAGTTTCCAAAATAAATTTGGAAAATTAATTCTATTTATTAGAAAAATGATTTTGAAGCTCTTTATCTAGAGAATATTTTTTCAACACTAAATGTTGCTAAATAGTTCATGTGTAACTCTTAAAATATGAGAATAAACCCTACAACTATTATATGGATGTATATATGCATGCAAAATATAGCTTTTTTGGAATAGTTTCTCAATTTATAAACCATAATAAACTACATTTTAATTTTGAAGTCATTTACTAAATTAAATGAAACTTAGATGGTTGTAATTAAATTAACACAATAAATTTAGGGGCCAAATGGTATTTTTCCCCCATGGAATTGGAAAGGGTTAATTACATGGGTGTGTATTGAACTTGTCACGTTTTTTCATTGTATGTATCCAAC
>LUCG01229090.1:0-10898 GCA_001633085.1 Carthamus tinctorius
GAACCATGAAAACCCGTATCGTCTTCGAGAAATCAGAGATGCCGTGCTTAACGAGCCACGAAGCGTACCAAAGACCAACGGCATAAGAAGCATAGAGCAAAAATTGAGCCACCCCGAACCCGCTCCCCGCAATCTGACCCTTCCAGAAGCATCTACGAAGCGGCTTTTGGAGACTCAACGTAAAAAGGTTCACGATCTTTGCCTCCGAGTTGAAAGCGGCCACCGTTCTCATATTGGCCACGGCTTCCCCGGCTAACTGCGTCGCTTTTGCATGTGCTCCTTCCAAGTCACCTGAAAATCCTTGCATGAACATTTTCTGTCCAAAAAACACACAATTTATTAAACTTCAAGCAGCAAAAACTCGGCAGAGGTCGATGGCCGAAGTTTCAGCCAATCGATGAATATCGGAAACAACTGTGAAAATATACACACCTGTAAAACGGTGGCGGCAACCACCAACGGGAAAACTGCGACGAGAACAAGCGCCAGCCGCCACTGTAGAACAAAACCGGCGGTGCAGGCCACCAACATGAGGGCGGAGTTCTGCATGATCACCGAAATCCGATCCCCAATCGCCGACCGAACATTATTAGCATCTAGAGACAACCGAGCTGCAACTCTCGAGCTCTCGTTCTCCTCCTGATCGAACCACGCCATCTCGTTCTTCAAAACCGCAGCCAGCATTTTCTCTCGAACCCGTTTGGTCAAGTTTTCACCAACCACGTCCCAGAAAAAATGCTGCAACGTGTTGAAAATGAGGGCAGCCGATGAGACCCCGATCAACAGATAACAATATTTCCCGATTTCGTTAATCATGTAGGCGTGGTCTTGGTTGTAGTACACGCTGAGAACCGCGCTAAGAACGTAAGCGAAAAACGCACTGAGCGACCCACAAACCACCGATCCCACCGAACCAATCAAAGCATACGTCCATTCAGGCGAGTTCATTTTGGCGAGCCGCCAAAAGGAACTCGCTTGCTCCTTGAAGGGAAGCTTTTCGTGACGGTAGCTAGGGTACCCGCCTTCAAGCGACAGACTGAAGTCCGATGTCGAGAAATCCGATAACCGCCGCGAGTATGGTGATCTCCCGTAAGACGAGTTCCGGGTGATTATCGGTGAACTCACTGAGTTCCTTGCACTTGAAGGCCTACAAGATTTAATAAAAAAACCACCATAAGTAAGCAAAAATATAGCCCCACCACAACAGAATCAACTTTATATCACGTCAAACATGTTGAAATGTCTTAATAAACCGGTTGACAAAATTTTCTTAGAAAACGTTTTATAGTACATTTATTCAAAAAATTTATACAAAAGGCTAATACAATGTTTATTTCAAAAGTGTCTAAAAAACTTGTTTGTAATTTTGTATAGCAAAAAAAACATTATGACTTAAAGGTATAAAACATGTTAGGCTAGGTTGTTCTCCTTAGATCCTTCGGACCATATTTTAACATTTGAAACTTTACAGCAAAACATTATAAAGTTTCAAGTGTAAAAATGTGATTTTGTAAGTCACACTGAAACAGTATGGTCTCGTGAACCCAGACGGTCTATTAAGGTTGTGTTTGGCAAAAATAAGCTAACTTAAGCTATCTTATAAGCTAGTACATGTTTGGATAGAGCATAAGCTAGCTTATTGAAACGTTAGTTGGAGTAGCGTTTCAAGAGTTTTTTGTAGCTTTTTCCAGTTATACCCTTATTAATATTAATTATTATATCCAAGATACCCCTTTTGGTCATTTTTCATTCTTATAAGCTAGTTTTTGTCAAACATAATTTACTCATAAGACCGTGAGTAGCGCCGCATGGGCTCGGTGCGGGCTTCAGGCGGGCCAGGTGCGTTGGGCTCCCATGCCCAAGCATGCCCACGGTCTCTCTCTCTAACACACACTTCTTCTTTTTCGGGATTGTGGGTATTGTAGGCTGCGTAGCTAGCTTATTAGTCAACAACTAGCTTATCAGCAGTCAACTATAAATTAGTTTGCCGATAAGACATGTTTAGATATATTTAAAGTTGTATGAAGTACCTGGCACTACTCTTTCTGGCATTATTGATGGCGGTTTCATGAGCAATTTCTTGCATCTTAATGAGCTTGGCGTATGTACCATTTTCTCCCTTTGCAATAAGATCATCGTGAGTTCCCATTTCCAAAACACCGCCCTGCTGCAGGACCACCACCAGATCTGCCTTCCGGATGGTGGAGAGACGGTGGGCGATCACCAGAGTCGTCCTCCCGATCATGAACCGATCCAAGGCCTCTTGAACCAATTTCTCAGATTCAGAATCCAAAGCACTCGTAGCCTCATCCAGAAGCAAGATCGCCGGATTCTTCAGCATCGCCCTCGCTATTGCAATCCTCTGCTTCTGCCCACCGGAAAGTTGTAACCCCCTTTCCCCAACCTGCAATATTTTTTTATTTTTATTCAAATTTAACGATAATTTCCGGAATTAGTGGAAACAACAGAAATTAGATGGAATTTTTCTTTGTTTAATTGTTTATATGAGCATCTAATCATGCATTATTTGATTTATTTCCTTAATTTTTGTTGGTCAAAGGGGGATCCTGGTCAAACTAAATCTCTGATTTTGTTCTTAATTCTTGTTTACTTTAACCTAAGATGGATGATCTTTGATGTTGACTTTTTGGTCAACCATCATCATCCCCAATTGTTTGTTTGTAGCATCAATCTGCATGCACATGCACTGTTGACTTAAGAACCATGTTGGTATCATCTCCATTAATGGATGTCCTTGAAGAAAGCTTCACCCTCCCCAAGTTTTGACCTTTTTGTAGGGCTTTTGTTGACCAAATGGGGCCATTCATTCAATTTGGTAATAAAAAAAATGTAACAATTTAGCAACCTAAAAAGCATTCAACTTTGACAAAAGAAACCAATCCATCATATCTTTTACCTTCTAGGCAAAGGGACCATATTTTACCCCCCCAACATACTCCACCGAAGTGAACCCCACTAGAACAAAAAAGAAAACCAATGGGACCGCTGTAAATGACCAAAATGCCCTTGCACTTTATGTTTGATGAAGCTACAAGATTTGTATAACTTGATATATATGGACATTGAAGTATTCATGCAACCAAATTGGTTTTACAGAACGCCAAATATATAGCGATCAATGGACTGACCTGAGTATCGTAGGCATCGGGTAATTTGATTATGAAAGAATGAGCGTTGGAAACACGAGCCGCTTCCTCGATCTCGACCATGGATGCATCGGGTCGACCCAAAAGTATGTTTTCTTGAATGGTTGTAGCAAACAATGCTGGCTCTTGGCTCACCAACCCAATTTGTTGCCTTAGCCATCTCAATTTCAGTCCTTTAATGTCATGTCCATCAAGCATTACTTGTCCTATAAAAAAGGAACACAAAACCATTACTCCCTTTGATATAATGTGCATTTTGGTTACAAAATAATACGCTACTATTCTGCCCTAAACATTAGGGCAAACAAATATGTCAGAGATATAAAAGAAGTGTCTAAAGGCACACATTGTACAGCATGCTGAAAGATTTGTACATAGGTATGTTGGTTGAACTGAGTTATGAAGAGTCATTTTCATTTACCTGAAGTGGGATCATAGAACCTTTCAATGAGGGAAACCACTGTGCTTTTCCCAGAGCCACTGCTTCCAACTAAAGCAATTGTTTTTCCAGCAGGAACACTTAAATTAAAATTATTGAGAATTTTAACATCTGGTCTTGAAGGGTATGAAAAGGTAACATTTTTGAGCTCCACAAGCCCTGAAACTGATTCCAACTCCAAACCCGATTCTCTGTTTCTGTCGATGCTTGGTTTGTGATCGATAATTCGAAAGATTTTTGCTGCGGCTACTCGAGCTTTTGCAAATGCAGACATACTTGGAGCAGATTGGCCTAAAGCTCTGTGTTTTAGTATGAGTAGGAAATTGATCAGAAAAAGGTGGATTTTTTTAAAGGGTGAGTAATTGAGGAATAAGGGTGCTTACAATCCACCAATCATGACGGAGAACATGGTGGCAATGGCGAGCCCGCCGTTGGTGTGATGGTGGCGAACAAGATAGCCTCCATACCATAGAAGAAGTGCATAGCAACAGAAGACGGTGAAATATGTTGCGCCCAATCCGAATCCTTTAGAAAATCCACTTTTGTATCCAAGTCTTTGTGAGATCTTTAATGCAGAAGAATAGGCTTGTAATGCTCTTGATTCACCCACATATGCCAAAACAGTCCGAATTTGTACGATCGTCTGCAAATTTGGAATAATCAAGAAAATACTTGAACATTAAATCTCGGATTTTTATTATATAAACGATGATTTCGTGAATTAAGCTCTAGTTTAACCACACCCAGATGGAGAACAGATAAAGTTTTCATTTTTACTTGAATTCAGCTCAAATTCATGAGCACCCAGATAAAAAGAACGCAGGAAATCTTGATATTTGCTTGCTTGTCTCAAGTTCATTACTACCCAGATGAAAAAATACAAGAAAAAGATGTTGAATTCAGCTCAAAATCAGCAATCCCGAGATAAGAAAACAGGGAAAGTCTTTTATTTGCTTGATTTAGCACAAGTTCATGACAACCTAGATAGGAAAACGGATAAAAATTCAATTTTTGCTTGAATTTAGCTCAAACAAGCAAGGCCCAGATAGAAAAAACAGAGGAAAGCATGCTGTTTTCTTTTCAAATAGGAAAAGAGCAAATAATTGACTGATTTATTGTATTTCAATAAATTAAGCAACCAGATGGCAGGCATTTATACTTTACATGTAATTTAATTAAGCAGTACCCAGATGATGAACAGTAATAATTTCACTACTGTTTTTAATTCCCAGCTAAAAAAGTGGGGGAAAGAAAAGTTACAGCAAAAATCAAGATAATGAAAAACAGGGTAATTTGATGGAATCTCACCTGCTCAGCAATATTTCCAGCTTCTGAAAGAGCTTCTTGACTTTTAGAAGAGAGTTTGGATAATGTAGTGGTGTGAATACCTCCAATTACTGCAATTAGAGGCACCACAGCTAGTGTTACCAGTGCCAATTGCCAAACTGCTGTGAATCCCACCACAAATCCAGCCACAAATGTTGCCATATAATGTATAAAATTCCCCAGCTGCCATACACACACAAAACACCAAAAAGGTCATGGAAGCTATAAAACCCAAAAAATCAACAAAAAAGAAGGGGAAAAAAACTTTTTCATTTTATATACCTTCTCACTAATGGCATCTTGGACATTAACAGCATCTGTGTTGATAGCAAATACAACATCTGAAGTTCTGACTTCAGTGTCAAAGAACTGAATGTCTTGGCTCAGTGCTGCTTCCAAGTATTTGATCCTCATTTTTGTTGATTGCCTCTCTCCTGTCCACATCCAACATGATATCTCTGCAAAAATCAAAAAATACCCATGTCAATTTTTCATTCCTTTTCAAGAATCTTTAAGAAATAAGCCCTAATTTAGAAAAAAGTTTCAGTTTTTTCAGAGTTAAAGTGATCATACAGACCTGCCCATGAAGATGCCCATATTGCAGCTCCAACCACAAGAAAGTAGAATGCATACTACAAAACCCATCAAGAAAAGAAAAGAATTTAAACAAAAAGAATAAAAAAAGATTTGGAAAAAAGAAGAAAGTTGGTACCTTTAAGACTTCTTGAGACATTTTATCAATGTTATTGGCATTGGAACCAAATGAATTAACAAGATCAGCAAAAAATCTGAGGAAAATAGGCAAAGAACAGCCATGAACAAAAGCACCAATTGTTCCAATTCCCATCAATACATAATCTAATCCATCTGCAAATCTAAACAGCTCTCCAAACCCCACTGCTGGACTACTGGGGCCTTTCTCTTCCTTCTTCTTCTCTTTCTCTCCTCCTCCATCGATATTACTATTTTGCCCCTCAGCTTCCATTTCCAATCTTCTGTTTTGAGCTTCTGTGTGCTGTTCAGTTGGTGGGTCTGAGCTGAATGGTGGATTTAGATTTGGATTTGGGTTTTCAGATACAAGTTCAAGACCTTGCATTTCAGACCATTTCCACTGCTCTGAGTCTCTCTTTATCTCCTCTTGGGATTCTTGTGATGGCATTTCTTTTATTCTACAATTTTTTCTCTCTCCTTTCTTTCTTTCTTTCTCTCTCTGCATAGAATTAAAGACTTTGGAGTTCAGTTTTTCCTTCTTTTTGTTTCCTAAATTACTTTTACCTTTTTTAACACCTAAACAAACCCTTTTTAGCATAGTGTGCTAATGTCATTAACGGTAAAAATGCTCTTGTCAAGCATATCTTAAATTTATATCTAATTAAACAACCGTTGGTTAACAAACCTTCTTTCGGTCAAATCATAACTCTGAAAATGTAAACAAGAAAATTGTTTGATTTTTAACATTTATGACAAGAAATTGCAAAGAGGATGTTGATGGTTGTTAAATGGTTTAATGGAGGATACTTAAGTTATCAAAATGATTAAAAGATTCCTATGATATGATGAAAAAGGAAGTATGGTTTGGTAATTGTTTAAAATGAAATTAAGACGTTGAATGGTTAAGAAAAACCTAGTGAGGATGTTTATTTGTCATATAAAATTCTATCTCTTAATCATTCAGATGCTATTTCTTAATGGAGTTATTAAAAGACAAACAAACAACATCTAACATAGGGGTGAGCATCGGAACCGGGTATCCATCTTTGGAACCGGAACCGCCTCGGAACCGGCTGTTGCGGAACCGGAACCGATGTGATTGGTTCCGGTTCCGGTTCCGGTTCCGGTTCCGGTTCTCATTTTTGTGGAACCGCTAACCGCCGAGTACCCGCCGGAACCGGTTCCGCTATTTATATTTTAACAAAAATAATTTTACATGCTTATAATATTTAATACACTAAGATTGAAATTATTATATTACTTTTTACGGTTACATACTCACACATATATAGATACTTACGACCATCATCTTTACTCAACTTATTTAATTTCTTTTTTTGATATTTTTAATTTATATTTTACATTTTAAGTTTGTTTTTTATTATTTTCATTTCAAAAAATGACCGTAATCATTTATATAACTATTAGCTTTTAGTTTTCATCATATAAATATTTATTGTTTGTAGTATTTATTTCGTTACGTTCGGAGTTGGGACTATATATTAACTAATAATTGTTTTTTTATAACATAAACAATAAAAAAAATATTTGAAAAAAATAGAAACCGGGTACCCGGTTTCGGAACCGGAACCGACGGTTCCGGGACCGGTTCCTAAATATAAAGAACCGGTGCAACCGGTTCCGGTTCCATCTTTTTAGGAACCGCCGGTTCCGGTTCCGATTCCATGAATTTTGGTGGATTACCCGCCTTTACTCACCCCTAATCTAACATACAAATGAAGGTTTATTTGGATTATTTAATTGGTATTTACATTTAAAGGGTAAATTATGTCATATATGTATGGGAAAGTAACAAAAGATAAGTTAAAAAGGGGTGAATTGAATGCAAAGGGTTTGTGGAAGACTTGTGGTATTGGTTAAAACAAGAGTTGGTGACGCAAGCAGACAGGAAACACTGTCAAAACTTTGAGTCTTGAGTTGCTTTGACCACAATCCCTCTCAGTTGACTTCACTCTCTTATACATAATTTTGTTGTATCTATATCTTCTTTTTGTTGATATATAATTTAATACATAATTACTTGTAATTCGTTTTTTTTTTTAAGAAAATAAATTATTTCGGCTTAAATCTTACTATTTTTTCATTAGCAAACGGCAATCATTACAAAGTATATTATTGTGTATATGTTGCATTCAATTATGTCATATTAAGGTGGTGTTTTATGCCCTACAAATATCAATGATTTTATTTTGAGTAATTTACAAGTTATAAATTGTTAATTATTAATAATTTTATTATAATTTTGTGATAAAATGTAATTGTGGCCCAAATTTTTATCTTTTTTTTTCTTTTGAAAGGCAACATCTATCAACAAATTGAACGAGAACGTTCTTCTGCAAGGCGCATAAACCAAACAAAAATAATCTAAAAAAGTAAACCTCAATAGAAGACAAAACAAACAGTCAAAACCTAAAATTACAAACAAAATGGTATCGAAAAATGACCAGACATAGAGATCAAGCCAACAAAAAAACCAGGTGCCAAAGAAACACCACCATGGCGTACTATTGGATCACCACGAGCCTCGCTTTAAGGAGAATCCCCTTCATCAAGGCCGGTTAGGAACCAAACTCGACCGAAGCAATCAAAATAAGTCTGCAGTGCCACCAATCATATATCATAACCATGCCACTCATTTGGAAGGATCGAAGACCATAGACAGAGAACCAAAACCTTAAAAGGCTGCACCACATTGGTCGGACCATGAGTACCAACCTTCTTTTAAACGATTAGAGACCCAGAAAAAAAAAGGATAGATTTTGAACTTCAAACCTTATATCCTTATTGGGGAATTTGGAAGTTTCGAAGAGTTTTTTGTTCCTCAAACACCAAATTGTGTACAAAGTTGTCCAAATAATAGACCACCTAATCATTGATCCAGGTTCCCCTCTTGGAAGCTCTAGGGAAGAGAGAATATATCATCCGAGTAATTAGAGGAAGGGGATCGCATCTCAACCATCTCCATATACGCGACCAAATTTGAGTACTTAACAGACAACACATGAAGCAATGATCAATTGACTCAGGTTCGGAATGACATCGTGGACACAAGATGAAATGTATATTGATCCCTATTTTTTCCAATATCTCACGTACTAGAACTCTTCCACAACTTAATCCAAATAAAAATGTTGACTTTCCAAGGAACCAAACCACAGTAGCGAGAAATGTTTTCCTAAAGTACACCGACCATATATCAAATATCAATATTTTCAAAAGTTTTGACGAAAGCAGATCATCCTCTGATAAAAGCCAAATCCATTTGTCACCCTCACTTTTGCTAGGATATATTGCGGAATCCAGATTTAGAAGTTCCTCTAGTTCGCAATGAGCCCTCCCTATCTCTAGTCCGACGTCAATCCCAAACAAAAGCACCCTCACGCCATCTAACTCTATCCATCGGCAACACCCCCTCATCACTCTCAAGTCGGAATAGCCTAGGGAATTTCTCCTAGAGTGTGATTTACTATCCAAATATCCGACCAAAAGGATGTAGACCTGTCATCCCAACCTTTTATTTTGACAAAGCCATTGTAACCTTTTTCAACTTAGTCACATTCATAAGACACATTTGAAAAGTATTAAGTTAGGATATTTTATAGTTTGAGTTCACAATTTAGGTATTTATTCTTAGGAAAAAAAAATTAAGCTAAATGTTGTATCTTTTAGATATTTGAGTATTAGCCCAATAATTTTATAGCATGTGATATTATTTTTAGAACCTGGTGGAGTAAAAAAAACCATTGAAGAACATAAAAGAATATTATAGATACATAAAATGCTTGAAGTTTAATGTGGCAGTAGAAAAGAAATCCCATTGACTCTGTCTTTGTACCTCTTGTCATGGATGTTAATAATAAATTATGTATTGGAAGGTAAATATATACATATATTAATTTAATAAAAAAGAATTAAATACAAGATGAGCCAGATCTATTTTGAACTGCAAAATTCTTTTTTTTCTCTTTTACTTTCTGTTTTAATTGCTTTTATATTACATAAACAATCTTTAGTTTTCCAAAGTATAAGCTAATTCACTCCATGGAAATGATTCCTTAATCCATAGTTTTTTGTTTTGCTGGTGTTACAAAATGAGGGAAAGGCCAACTGGCCAAGGGGTTCGTTTAGTTTTTTGAAATAATTAGATCATATACTATTAAATAAAATAAATATTAAACTATTAATTAAATCATATACTATTGGGAACAGTTCAAAAATTAGATGATAAAGTAATGTAAGAATGATTGTTAAGCATATTTATATCATTTATATAAGTGTAACATATAAAATTACTTTGTTTTGATATTTCTTTTTGAAAATATTTACATTATATCAACCCAACCTTAACCTTAGCCTTACCGTAGAGTTGTTCATGGACAGTACGGCTCGCTAAGCCCGGTCCGTTCGACCCGTTAGAAAAGCGAGCTTGGACAATTATTATTGAAAATATGGGAGGGCTTGTGCAATGAAAAAAGAATTCGGACAAGCCCGTCCTCCGTTATGATTTTATAGTTCGTTTAAATTATATATATAATTAATAATTTAATGGTTTTTATTAAAAAAGATTGGGAAGTAACTCTGAATTTAATAGTTTCATGTATTTTTATAAATTATTAGAGAGTTTTTTCACCCGGGGAACTAATTGGAATGTTGCGAGCGGAACGAATGGGGCTAAAAAATGTTCATAGTTTATATATTAAATATAGTATTTTTTCATATGTTATGTACATAATTCTTTACATTTTATTTTTATGCTCAAAAATGCTTACATAATTTAAATAATTTACGTAGTTTATACTTATATATTATCTTTGCTTTTTAAATGTAAAAAAATAAGCCAGTAAGCCCGGTAAAACGGGCTTGTGTTTTCTATATTAGGCCCGTTGGACAAAAAAACAATGTTAGGTCCGGCCTGAGCCCGCAAACGATCACCTCTACCGTTACCTCATCCATTACAACCTTATTTAAAAAGTTAGCGTGAAGGACCAAATTCATAACAAATTACATACCTGAAGGGTTATCATGTAATAAATGTAGTTAAAGAACCAAATATGTAATTTTTGACAAACCTTCGGCCATGCGTAGCCAACCCTCCCAACCCCACTGCCACATCAGTTTTTCTCCAACCCTCCCATTAACCATCTGGAATCTCTCTGATAAGTACCTAACCATCTCAACCCTCTCACTTTTTAATTAATTTAATTAAATTATACAAATAAATAATTAAATTAAAA
>LUCG01229137.1:0-17453 GCA_001633085.1 Carthamus tinctorius
TCCTAGAAAAGAAGAAATTACCAAATCAGTCCCTCAATTTCTTATAAACTTCACACTAACACTGGCCAACAAACCTAATTCCTCTTACAGATGCCAGAACATCTTCAAAAGCAGCAAATTCTTCAAACTGATCCATTCCTTCTCTACTAGTGGCAGAAGGAAACTTTAGAACCTCTCTGAACTTGTTAAGTCCAAAGGAGGGAGTGAAGTGATCCACTCTCGCAGTAAAATGATAATTTCCATCCTCTTTGTGAAATTGCAAGGATTTCCAGAATTGTTGCACATATAGCAATGGAACACTTGCTTCCTTTGTTACACTAGAAATAATGGATGATTCTTCATAATGTCACCCACCAATAGAGCATTGTTCTTGGCATAAGGAGATTGTAGCCACATTGTTTGACTTTGTTAACACTGGAAATAATGGATCATGTTACGGATGTAACAAGAATCAAGTTACTAAGTTTACATGATTCATGTTACGGATGTAACATGGATCATCTTACAGATATAACATGAGACATGTTACGGAAGGAAAAATAATTCGAGTCATGAACTACTCAAGTCATGTTATGGATGGTGAAGTATATGAAAAATAATACGAATCAAAATCCCGCGAGATGATAAATTCATTCACGATATGAGAAATTCATCTATAAGATGATAAATTCAAGAATTTTTCATTGTTTAAAATTATCCGTACCATGATAAATTTTACTTAGGGGCTGTTTACTAGTCTCTTAATCACCTCTTACAGAGAAGAGGCTCTGACCAGAATAAGAAACAAGGTGTTTATTGAATAAAATTGAAGCTCTGACTAACTATTGTCTGTTGACCGTCCTCTTACTGGAGACAGAGTTGGAAGTGTATCTGTCCGGAGACAGAGGTAAACTTTCCCTATTTTGCCCATATTACCTCAGCTTCTCTCTTATTCCAAAGGTTTATGCCCCTCTCTTTCACTGTCGTTGCCACCAATATTCCTGCTAGAAGCTGAATCTTCTTGAACATCTAACCTCCATGAAGAATCAAGCATTTCAAAGATTATGTAAGGAGTAATATGATGGGTTCTTGAGAGCTTTAAGAGAGAGGAGGAAGCTTTCAAGTTTGAAATTGAGGTTGAGAGGTGACTCTATTCTACTTGGTTTTTCTGGAAATGGGTTTGAGAGGTAGGTGATTATTTTGGCTGGTTTATGGGGGTCTATGGAATTAGTGTTAAAGAGTTGATTTCCAATTTGGGGTTTCCAATTGTCGGCTGCAATTTGAGGAAATATGTTATCTTTTAATTTGAGAAATTATATTTTAATTATGTTATTTTAAAACTTAACAAAACTGTAATATCTTTTTTGTTAAACTAAAAAAATGTGATTCTTGATGATTATATATAATTTTATATAGTATATAATAAAAAGCAAATGATGTAATAATTGCATTGTATATAGCACTTCATCATTCATATATATATATATATATATATATAAGGTTAAAATAGTCATTTTTTATCAGTCTGCACTAATTTCAAAATATTTGGTAAACAACCGTTTTTCAAACAACGCTTATTGTAGACAGATCCGCTTACTCTGGTCAGACCTCTTATTGCATACAGCGCTTACCAGCTTTAGTTGGTAAACAGCCCCTTAGTGTCCGTAACATATGAAACTGATCCCATACTTCCAACTTCCATGAAAATCCAGTTTACATTGATTTTAGTTTGAAGGTCTTAAATCTGAGGGTCAAAACATGTTAAGTCCAACATCCCAAGTCCAACCATGGTTTGAACAATAAACCATGTTACACACTATTTTTGTGATAATCCCATTAAAATTTAGGCACTGTTCTAAATTGATAAACACCCTAATTATAGGAACAAACCCAAATTGCCTAGACACATTTAACATATTCAGATTAGTTATTTACAAAACATTTAACTACTAGTCTAATCGATATAAGAATATCGAGTGAATATGTATTAGACTAACTAGAAACCAAGAAATCGATACAAAACACACACTAATTTGTTATTTGTTGTTCTTCGCCTTAAAAACTCCACGCACAAGCAATGATAATCCAGAAAGATTGAAATAGAAAAACAAATGATGTATTTATAGAACGAAGACGATAAACAGTACTGATGATGTCACAGATGCCACGTGGCATGCCGTGAGTGGACCACATATGTTACAGATGAATCTGAACAGTTACCAATGTTACGGATGCCATATGCATACCAAACCAATGTTACGGGCATCATCCGTAACATTGTATGTCACGGACACTTATCCTTAACATGTCACGGATAGATTGTCCGTAACATGTTGCGGATAGACTGTCTGTAACATGTCACATATAAGAAACGTGACATATCCGTAACAACATATGTAACGAATAGATGTATAGTGTCTAACTCAATCATCCATAACAACACATGTTACGGATGAATGATCCATCATGTTTTGATCCGTAACAACTCATGTTACAGATAAATTTTAATCTCACACATGCATGAGACCTCAGTGCGTAACATGCATGCGTAACATAACATGTCACATATGCATGTTACTGTTGTAACAATAAATGAATTTAGATGGGCCCAATTGAAGCCCCAACAAGAGATGTCCAACTTTTGTTTGATAAAATCCTTGTTTCTGGATTACTCCCCCTAAACAGATACAATGATTTGTTCTATCTGTTTAAGATTAGTAAAACTTACCTGATACGAGTACTCTCCTCCTAGAACACTGAATACTTGATTTTGTGTGATGATTCAAAGAACACTCCCCCTTAATTCTTGCAAACACTCAATCAAAAGATTAGTAAACCAAAAATAAGAAAATAAAGACTTGTACTATGTAAGAAAAATATAAAACAAAAATAAAGTGTATTTCATCAAACATAAAATGACAAAATATACAGCTTAATCAAAAACTATATATAAAACCATTTTATGTTGTGAGTAACAATTTATTTAAGGAATTATATTTTCTTATCTATCATACCAAGTCTTGAGACAAGAAACTTAAAACGTTTCTCATCCAAAGCCTTAGTAAATAGATCAGCCAACAGATAGTCGGTACTTACAAAATACAACTCAATATTTTTTTCAACATGATCTTTAAGAAAATGATACCGAATATCAATATGCTTGGTTTTGGAATGTCGAACTGGATTAGCTGAAGTGGCTATAGCACTCTTGGAATCACAGTAGATGGAAATCTTCTTGTAGTTGAATCCATAATCCTTGAGCTGTGTTTGCATGCACAACACTTGTAAGCAACAGCTAGCAGCAGTAACATACTCTGATTCAATTGTAGAAGTGGATACACATTGTTGTTTCTTTGAAGGCCAAGAGACCAACTTGTTTCTCAAAAACTGTAAATGGCCAGAAGTACTTTTTATATCCAAATTACAACCATAATCAGCATCTGTATAAGCTTGAAGCTCAAATCCCAAACCTTTTGGATACCATAACCCAATATAAGGAGTGCCCTTTAGATGTCTCAAAATCCTTTTCACTGCAGCCATATGTGATTCCTTTGGTTTTCCTTGATATCTTGCACACACACCTGTAGCAAACATGATATCTGGTCTACTAGTAGTCAAGTACATAAGAGAACCCACCATGCTTCTATAAATTTTGACATCAACATCCTAACCATTATGATCAGGGCCAATTTTGTTTACTGTGGCCATAGGTGTACTAATGGAAGTACAATTTGACATACCAAACTTTTTCAGTATATCAAATATATACTTAGATTGATTAATGAAGATGCCATTTGAAAATTGTTTGACTTGCAATCCAAGAAAGAAGCTAATCTCTCCAATCATGCTCATCTTAAACTCCTTAGTCATGATGTTCTCAAAATACTTGCACAAATCTGGACTGGTTAATATGATGTCATCCACATATATTTGTATCAAAACAATGTGCCCATCCTCATGCTTGACAAACAAAGTTGAATCCATGGAACCTTTCTTGAATCCTGATTTGAGAAGATACCTGGACAATTCATCATACCAAGCTCTAGGAGCTTGTTTGAGACCATATAAGACTTTGTCCAAAATGTATACATGATCAGGTTTCTCAGGTTCCACAAAGCCCTCCTGTTGAGGAGCATAAGCTCTTCTTTAATATGACCATACAAGAATGCAATTTTAACATCCATTTGCTAAAGTGTGAAAATCTTGTATGTGAAATTCTTGTAGGTTGCATAAGCCAAAAACATTCTGATTGCTTCCAACCTTGCAACTAGGGCAAAAGTCTCATCATAATCCAACCCTTCTTGTTGTGTATATCCTTTTGCAACCAGTCTGGCCTTGTTTCTAACTACAACTCCATGCTCATCCTTCTTATTCTTGAAAATCCACTTAGTATCAATGATAGTTTTCAAATCAGGTTTTGCCACAAGTCTCCAAACTTTTAAGGCAAAGAATTGATTTAACTTTTCTTGCGTGGCAGAAACCCAATCTGAATCTTCTAATGCTTCAGACACTCTTGTAGGCTCTATGTTGCTTAAGAAGACTGAATAATTACACTCATTTGCAGTTGCAGCCCTAGTCTTGACAGGCGAACTTGGATTACCAATTATCTGATGTACTAGATGACTGTTTGTCCATTTAGTAACATGAGGAAGAGGTTTTTGATCATTCACTAATTCAGGTTCAGGAAACTCTGAACTTTAATCTAATTCAACTGTAAAGAGTACAGATTCTACATTAGGAGTTACTGCCTATGTAGATTGTATATCTGCAGTTGCTTGAATAGTTGGAGACTGTGATTCAGAAGAATCTTGATAAGTAGTCAAAGAAGGAGAGGGAGGAGTGGATACAGAAGTAGATGATTCTGGAATATCTTGAACAGTTGCTCCCCCTGAAATATTAATAGATTTCTTAGGAGGTTCAAAGAAGTCATTATAAAAGTATTCAAACAGAAAACCAAGATCAGATTTTTTTTTTGATAAGGTTCACCTGGGTTTGCCCAGACTACATCGTTAGTAATTTTTACCGAGAGCTAAAGCATGCTCCCCTGGGATTAATACTCAGTGGCCCCTGGTTGCTCACCCCCGGATTCGAACTTGGGTGGGTTTTTCCCCAACACCAAGCCTTAACTAGTAGGCTGCCCCATTGGGGTTCAGATCAGATTTAACATATGAAGAAGAATTCTTTGAAGACTCAGCATCTTTGAATTTATCAGGCTTAGATGCTAAAACTCCAGAAACTTCAGGTGCAGACCCTGATGATGAAGAATCTAGCTCAAACAGTTCATCAAAGTGAACATTGAAACTTTCAGTTACCACTCTAGTATGTTGATTATATACTCTGAATGCAATTGATGACTCAAAATATCCAATGAAATCATCTCATCAGCCTTACTCCCAAACTTGCCTCTGCTTTCTATTTCATTCTTGACAAAACATTTACAACCAAAGACTTTAAAATGTTTAACAGAAGGAATTCTGTCAAAAAGAATTTGGTAAGGTGTTTTTCCAAATCTCCTATGGACAATTGAACAGTTTTGTGTGTAACAAGCAGTATTCACTGCTTCAGCCCATAAAAATTGAGGTAATTGACTTTGAGCGAGCATTGATCTTGCTGCTTCAACCAAAGTTCTGTTTCTTCATTCAACCACCCCATTTTGTTCAGGAGTTCTTGGTGCGGAAAAAGTTTGAAAAATACCTAATGAATTATAAAATTCTTTCAAGGTATTGTTTTTAAACTCAGTCCCATTATCTATCCGAACTTTTTGAACTAGCATCTTTAACTGAAGTTGAATGAACTTGATAAAGGAGATGATAATTTCAGATGTTTCATCTTTGGAACTAAGAAACTTAGTTCAACTGTATCTGGAAAAATCATCAACAATAACAAGTACATATTTTCTACCAGCAAGACTCAAAGTTTTCATAGGCCCACACAAATCCATATGAATTAGACTCAAAGAAGACTTGGAAACTTGTTCAGGCTTGGGAGGATGAGATGCTTTCTTCATTTTGCCTTTTTCACATCCAGAGCATAAATGTTCTTTTTCAAACTTTATAGAAGGAATTCCTTCAACAAGATTTTTCTTTACCAAATTATCAATATATCTGAAATTCATATGAGAAAGCCTTCTATGCCACAGTAGAGACTGTTGTACAGAAGACTTTGACACCAAACACATTGGAGAAGATGTTACCACATGTTCAAGCTTAATATTATAAAGATTTGATTTTCTATGACCAACCAAAAGCTCTTTACCCTCTTTAGTTCTGACAACACACCTTCCTTTTCTAAAATTCACTTCTAAATCTTTGTCACAAAATTTGCCAATACGATGACTTAATCCTTGAACATATGCTACATCTTTAATGATAACATCTTTGCAAACAATATCACCATGACCAACAACAAAAGCCAGATCATTATTTCCAAACTTTACAGATCCAGCATATTTTTCAGCATAATTGGTCAAGATCTCTCTTCTTCCAGTCATATGCTTAGAGCACCCAGAATCCAGGTACCACTTATGACTGGCCTGCAAAAGAAGAATCAAACAAATTTAGGTACCCATTTAAAAATGGGTCCTATTAAGTCAGCTTTCTTATAAGAACAAGATTTTGGATCTCAAATGAGTTTGGGTCCTTTGTGCATATGAAACTTATATAATCTCACAAGATGAGGAGTTGAAAATGAAGAGTTTTAGAAATAGTGGACTTTGGAACATGCACATGTGATTTATGTGTAGGTTTTATGTTCACACCAGAAAAGCATTATTTGACAATGTAACCTTTTTATTTATCACTTTTGTAATAGAAGGTACATTATGTTTAGGAAAAGTAACTTTGCTCTTCTTTTGCAACTGTGAATGAAAAACTACACGTTTCTGTTCCAAACTATCAACACTCTTACTAATGCTCTTTCTCTTCTTCTTTCCCCTCCTCTTCTTCTTACCCTTTATATTGCCAGAAGCACCTGTATTCATAGAACAAATATCAAACACTTGACCAACAATAGTAGAAGACCTTATTTGCTCATTTGTTTTCTCAGACTGTAATTTTAATCTTTGTATTTACAGCCTGAGAGAACTTGACCTTGGCTAGATAATACATTGATTTTACAGCCTGAGAGAACTTGACCTTTGCTAGATAAGAATCATCTACTGGTGTTGGAACAACTTTCTTATTCTTACCACAGTAACAATGACCTTCTTCATAGACAGATAGTCTTTCAACTAATCTATCATAGTTTATAGTCAAAGTTCTGCATTTGAAATTCCAGAAAATAGAATTACACTTATTTTGACCATTCTCAATCCTCAGTTGCTTTATAGTATTTAGCAAGCATTTCTTTTCAGAATCATATCTCTTTTGTAAGCAAATAATTTCATCATGAACTGGAAGAGGCTTATGATAGTCAACTGAACTCACAAAAGTTTCAGAAAAATTCTTTGAATTCTTGAGATTAAGAATTTGAATGGTTTCTGAATTAGGAATTATGACAGACTTATTTACTAAAACAAGAGATGTTTTGTTAGAAGAAGAATCACCAACTTGAAATTCACTGTTCTCAAGATTTATTGTAGATATTTCTGGTATACAAGTTGAAGTTTTAATTTCACTTGTTTGTTAAACCTCATCAGCAAGACACAAAATAGGTGTTCCTTTTTCAAGAGATTCAAAAACAAATGGTTTAACAACTTCACCTTCCAATATCTCAAAAACCTCTTTATAAGAAATATATCCATCAGTGCCAATGACTGTCACAACCTCTTCAGCATCCACCTCTAATCCTTCTTTGAATTTGAGTTCATTTGAATCAGTGATAAGTGAATCAGAACAAGAACCATTTTGTGAATCTGAAATATTTGA
Source organism: Carthamus tinctorius (assembly GCA_001633085.1). NCBI lineage: Eukaryota > Viridiplantae > Streptophyta > Magnoliopsida > Asterales > Asteraceae > Carthamus > Carthamus tinctorius. The sequence continues at coordinate 7,845 of LUCG01229137.1, forward strand.
ATTAGTGAAAAGATTTCCTTCATTTGTATCTGACACAAACTTTTGGAGATGAAATATCTGATACATGATCAGACTCAACAAATTTAGATTCAAGTATTCCAGATACACATATTGATGACATTTTAACACCTGAAGTTAATTCTTCAATTTTCAAGGTTAAATCTTGTATTTGTTTTTCAAGTTCTAAAATCTTTTCCTCCAAAACTAATGTTGGAACATAGGCTTTAAGTTCAATTTTTGATTCTTGAGTTGATTCAATATCAGGAGGACTCATAACTTCAGAAGGATTAGAAATAAGATTTGCTTTAGCAGATAAAGAAGCAGAGTTTAATTTGCTATATACAAAACTCACTTGATGAAAATTTAATCATTAAACTTTGGATCATTCAATTTCATCTCCTCTATTTCAGAAAATTCATCTCTCACAACAATTCCTTTTAATTCAGGAAACCTTGTCGATAATCTCTGAGCTTCAATATCATATATGTAAGCTCTTTCGGAGATTGCTTTTTGTAAAACATTTGGATTTTCATATCCAAGACCTTCTTTAGAGTAATAATCTCTGGATTCATTTGGCTTATTTAAGAAAATGGTGTGCTCAGATTGACCTATTTTATAAAGTTTGTCTTCCAGTTCAGAAATCACTTTGTTTAGAGAAGAAACAGTTTCTTGTTCTGTTTTGAGACTTAAAGTGAGGAATTCAATTTCTGCTTGTTTAGACTCAGTCTCAGCCTTTTCATTTTGAAGATCATTAACAAATTGTTGCAACATTGTCAGATTAGTATCCAACTCATTTGTTGCTGCAATTTGTCAAGAGCTTGCTTTTGCTTTGAAATGATGGATAAATGTTCTTTTTTTTATAATAGAGTTTATCCATCACTTTAAGCAACTTTTGTTCTATAGGTTTAAGTTCAGAAACAGGTACCATTTGGTCATCTGATTTCTCTTCTTCATCCGATTCCTCACCATGAATCCCCCATAAAATACATCTGTGCTTGATCAGCATACTCATCCTCTGAATAGTCACACCATGCTTCATCTTCAGTTATCAACACCAAGCTACTCTCTTGTTTCTCAGCAAGCTCAAGTTTCTTCTTCAACACTTCAACTCTGGACATCTTAGTTGGACATGCTTTAGCAATGTGACCTGTTTTTTCCATATTTAAAACATGTGATTGTTCCAGCTGGTTTCTTTTTAATCACTTTTACGGGAGCTTCCTTGAGTTCAACTTCTCTCCTATCAGCATAGTTATCAGTGTATTGAGTTTCTCCTTTTTGAATATAAGGCTTTCTGGAGTTATTTTGATAACCTTGACTGTATCCTCTTGGTTTTGAGAAAAACCTCATGTCATTAGATCCAAATTTGTTGTAGTACTTCTTCCTGAAAGCCTCAGTTAAACTCAACAAACTTTGATATACTTCATCTCTATCTCCTTCATCTTCAGACACTTCTTGCTCAGACTACCTTTGACTTCCCTTTTCTAGAAATTCCACTTTTCACTTTAGCTTTGCTCTTTATCTTCTCAGATAACAATGCCAATGATTCCCGATCAGACTTTTCCTTCTTTGTTCTCTCAGCTTTAGCTTCCTTAACTTCCTCCTCATACAACTTTAAAGTCTCCTATATCTCATAGATCTTCAACTCATCCAACGCTTTTTGTTGTTTAATGAACCTTGTAAAAGGTTTCCAATCTAAAGAAAGATTGTTGATAAACTTCACATTAAAATCCATCTCAGTCCTAGAGATCTTGTTCTTCTTCATGTCATTCATCAGGATCACAAATCTGTCATAAGTATCTTCAAGAATTTCACCTTCTTTCATCTTGAAATTCTCATACTTATCCATGATAGTTGTGATTCTCAGTTGTTTTCCTATCTTTGATCCCAACATAATTTTCTCTAACTGATCCCAGATTTCTTTAGCCGAATTGTGATAACTATCTAATTTTCTAAAAATTTCATTTGTTATAGCTTGAATCAGATAGTTTTGTGCTTCAAGATCAATAAGATATTGAGTTTTCTCTGCTAGTTCCATCTCTTGTATCTCTTTCTGATAAAGAACACCATTTTCCAACTTGGTAGGAATTGGTGTGGGTTCATTATCAATTGATTTCAACATCAAGTTTCCATCTGGTTTTCTCGTGAGAAAAAGTCTGAACCTTGAAACCCACAACTCATGCTCATCTTTAAACAACATTGGGGCTTTCTGATCAGAACCCATAGCCATATTCTCTCTACTACCTTGTAAATTCATCTTTAACAGGATCTTCTACTTAGAAATGAGCAAAAACAAACTCTTGAAAACAATTTCTTCTCTTAAACTTCACCAACAAATGTTACGGACGAAAACAATGTTATGGATAGGCTTGTCGATGTTACGAATCCACATGAACCATATCACACAAGCATGCCATGCATGTTACATATACACTTGCTGATGATGTTACAGATAACACTGTTCATGTTATGAACAGTGTTACTGTGCATGTTACGTACACCTATCCACAAGTCAGGGATACATGTGGTAACTCTCCAACTAACACATGTTATGTACAAGACTCATGTCACATGCAATGTTATGTATACTGATCAATGTTACGCACAATGTCTCAAACCCTAACTTTCCGATTTACGTACACTCAATGTTACGTATACCAATACGTAACTAACTTTCCAAACACAGAAAGACGATGTTACGTATGTTGTAACAAATTGTCCACGTCAGCTATGCACGCACTTCATGATCTAACAACTCCACTCACTGATTGCTACGTGTATACCGTAACATAAGAAGATACACATGAAATCATCCATAACATATGAATATACTCCACGTAACATATCAAGATATACTAAATCTGCATCCGTAACATAAGAATTTTTCATGCAACCTTCAAATCTTCGATCAAATCTTCAATCCTACTCAACCAAATGACTTTAAACTCTAGATTCTTACTCAATTTGATGTTTTAAACACAAATCTACAGTTATATTTGTGAAAAACACCACACAAATGAGTGAGAATAAGATCGAACAAGAAGAAAAACCCTAATCCTTCAAAAATCTTCAAGTTTCTTCCATGAATTTGCTCCAAATCAAACGTAGATCCAGCTCTGATACCAATTGTAAATGTAAAAGATGAATCAAACACTCAATATATAAGCAAAATGATGATCAAATCACATGCATGCATATAGAGAATAGAGAGAGAAAGTACAGAGAGAGAAAGAAAGCATCAAGTCATGTATCTCACTTGAATATAAACTCTTGCAATACAATACAATACAAGGCATAAGGGTATTTATACCCTTACCCTAGAAATAGAAAGTTTACACTATTAGTCCCTCAACTTAATCATAAAACTTTTGCTCTAACACTTTCAAATCTCTTAAAAGAAGAGGAGGATTGGAGACAAAGATCCAAAGTCTTCTGGCTAAAGGAGGGCGACTCCAACACTAATTCTTTCATTCCTATGCTAATGGCTGACGGAAAGAACAACTGCATTGAGAAGCTTCAAGATTATAACGGGTTGTGGGTTATGAATGTAGACGGGCTTTATGAGCTAGCTTTATCATATTTTACAACCATATTCTTGGAAAGCAACCGATCTCTTGAATTGGCTATAAATCTTGTTCACGTGAAGATTGCGGTCACCGACAACAATAGGCTAAGGCCCCATTTAAGAATTTCGCGCAACACACTTCCAAATGCATCCTGATAAGTCTTCAGGTCGGATGGTTTTAACCTGCGATTTTTCCAGAAGTTCTAGCCATAATTAGAGATGATATTTTTATGACAAGTTATTTTTGGCTACGTGAGATGTTCTCGCCGACGGAATCAATGACATAGTTATCTCTCTAATTCCCAGGTGTGATGGATTTTCCTCCATGAGAGATCTTAGACAGATTTCACTTTGCAATGTCGTTCTAAAAATTGTAACCAAAGTTCTTGCAAATCGTCTCAAGCCGCTTCTCCCAAAAGCGGCATCAAAAAACCAAATAGCATTCATTAAGGGTCGGTTGATTACAGTTAATGTGTTGCTCCCCTTTAAATTCCTCCATATCATGTAAAGGAACACACCATAGAAGGTTGGAGATGTTACCTTAAAATTTGATATCTCTAAGGCTTATGACATATTAGATTGACGCTATCTCTGTAAGGTTGTGTTGGCTCTCGGTAGTTTTACTTAGTGGGTTGATATGATTATACTTTGTGTAGGCGTGGTCAGATACTTTGTTAGAGTTAATGAGAGAATTGTAGGGCCTATTTAACCCCAACATGGAAGGTATCTCAATGGTTTCAGAGACCCACAATAGATGGCACGGTTGTACGGTTGCTAGAGGCACCCCATCTATCTCTCTCACTTATTACTTGTATTAATGAAAGCAGGGTTCTTAAGTACATTCTCAATTTTTATGGAAGGCCCTCCAGACAAGCTATTAACTTAGTAAATCAGGAATTATGTTCAGCAATAACCTTACCTACGATCTTAAAGAAGTGTTCTCTTTTGTAGTAGGTGTTTGTAATCAATTCAACACTGGTAGATATCTTAAACTCCCCTCGATTGTCAGATAAAGTAAGCAACAGATTTTCTGGCACCTTAACAACCGTCTTTGGCATCGAGTGCAGAAGTGGCAACAACGACCACTTTCTAAAGTCAATTGCAATATGCATATTAAGAGTCGCAGTGCAAGCAATCCTTGTCTACTATTTAAGGATTTTTATACTACCATCATCTACGACTGCCGAGCTCGAACAGTTGAACTCTTTTTTGGTAAGGCTCTAAAAGGGATGGGTCTTAGTCGATTAATTAGCTCGCTTAGGATCGCCTTTGTGTTCCAAAGAAGTTTGGTGGGTTTGGCTATTGAAACTTTACAGTCTTCAATGTTGCAATGTTGGTAAACCAAGGTTGGCACCTCTTAGCCAACTCGGCATCACTAGTTAGTAGAGTTTTCAAAGCTAATATTACCGCGAGAGTCATTTAAGGAGGCTCGACTAGGCCACTACGTCCCTTAGCTTTTTTGGTGAAACATTTGGCAATCCCAAATTGTCCTTAGAGAAGGTTGTAGATGGAAGGCTGGTATTGGCTCCGCCATTAATCTATGCCAAGACCCTTGGCAATGTGATGACTCTAATTTTTGGGATGAGTGATTTAATCTTACCCAATACACTCTTGGGACGAAGAAAAGGTGATTGTGTTATTCTCCCCTCGGGACCGAATTGCAATTCTTAGTATCCCCTTCTCTTTGATGTTGACTAAGGACAAATTTATTTTGGCATTGGCCATCCAACGGAATCTACTCTGTCAAGATGGGATATCGAGTGCTGACTACGAGAGTCGAGCCGAATTCCCTTTTTTTCGTTGAAGGCAATTGGTCGCATATTTGGAAAGTTAGCATACCTTATAAGGTCTGTCAGTTTACATGGAGATCCTCTCAAAATTCCCTTCCTACTCGAGTTACTTTGCAGACAAATGGTATTACAATGCCTTACACTTGTCTACTTTGTTGCCGTAATCCGGGAAATTCTCAGCACGTATTTGTAGACTAACCGAATACGATTGAGGTTTGGAGGGAGGCAGGATTATCGGAAATGGTAGATAGACATACGACAAAAACGTCATCCTTATAATTATTATTTTCAATCTTACGTGACATTCCTAAGTTTATTGGTGACATATTTATAATGATCGCATGGAGTCTATGGCATAGGCGCAATGATGTTTTTTGGTCGGATGGCCCAAAAGATTAAGGTTACGTGGTTAGGAGAGTTGTGAATGTACACAGTACACTCAAATTGGACTAAATTGGATGAGCTACGTGATTGCCCTAAGTCTACTACCACATTGGATTGCAACAACCTTCGCCATTATCTGACAGCTTCCTTAACACTGACGCAATGCTTTTCTTATCTGAGCCAAAGGTGGGGATTGGCATGGTGATCTGAGATGACCATGGGGGTTGTCTACTACTAGATCAAGCCCAATTGATGGATGACAGCCATCCAACGGTGTGAAGCTTTGGTACTCTTACAGTCATGTCTTAGGCAACTAACTCGGGGTTCCAGCGGGTTTTCAAAACTGACACAAAGGTTGTTGCATATGTGTCAAATTCTTTGGATGAAGAAAACTTGGAGTTTGAAGATATATTAGTCGTACACATACTATACTTCACTACCATAAGTTCTTTGTCACAGCTACTATGAGACAAGCGAATAGGGTGGCTCATGCTATTTCCCAACTGACTCGTTCCCTTTCTTGTCTTGCTCTTCAGAAGCCCATAATACATTTCGGCTATATCTCTTCAGCTCTTCATATGTCTAAGAACCAAGGCCTGTATATATTAAGATGCATGTATGGACAAAGATGTTTGTATGGATTTAGTTCAGTTGTTGTTAAGTTGTTATGTCGAATAAATCACCTAAATGATATAAATGACTATTTTTGGTTTACATTAAACACCATGTATACATCAAACTTTACAAACAAAAAAAAATACAATACAAAAGCAAAATTTGCAGCAAATTGTGCAAATCAAACAAGAACAAAAGAATCTCGTTGAGGCAACTTCGTAGACAGATTATCAGACACCAACTTTTTAGGTTGAATTTTTATGGATTGATCTTATTACGTCAACCAACCAATATCATCAAGAACAACAAAGAATAAAATGACATTAGGTATTAATCACCAAAACAAAAATTAAAAAGAAAAACTAAATTCATAATACCATTATAAAAAATAGATATGCATCAAAGCGGAGGGGAAAGGATTGATGGTGTTTTGTTGAAGTTAGGTTTTGGTCAACCATGTGTTATCAACGAGTTGTTTGATGCTTATTTTTTATAGTTACAGTTCAATCTCTGAATCAAAAGTCATTTGCTCAATTTCGACCAAGCTTCATGGGAATCAACCTCTAACTATTTAGACCTACTACATTTCTTCATTTTGGGTTTTTTTCCGACTTCAATGGAGATTGCAACAGATTTATGGGGATGTTTGTTGACGGTTGCAAGACCACTTTAGTCAGAAGAATCGGAATTTGGGGAGATATCACAGGCTTAAAGGAAGAGAGGGTAACTTTGCAGCAAGAGAGGTTTTTGTAACACCCTTAAAAATACGAGACTTTTTAAATCGTAGAAATAAGATGAAATAAAAAGAAAGTCAAATATAATCACCCAATAAAGGGGAAATAGTAGGAGGGTTTACATTAAAGAATAGATGGTAGCTAACAACCTACTAATCTAAACCATTCTCTACATTTAGGTTACAACCATATGTTGCTACAATATCAAAAATACCATCAAAGTAACTCCACAAATCTCTAAGAGGAGAATCACACTTTCCTCTGCCACCAAACACTTACGTAAGTAGCACACATTGAAAGTGTTGGGAATCCCGACTATCTCAGATGAAAACTCCAATTTATAGGCTTGCAACCCCACTTTAGTCAAGATTGTAGACGGTCCAAGGAAATAAAGATTGAGCTTCCTACGCTTCCTAAACACTATGATACATTTCCAAGGGGGCAACTTCAACATCACACATGCGCCCAGTTAGAATTCTATCAGCCTTCTTTTCTTGTCAGTATAACTCCTTTTTGGATCTTAAGTCGCCTTCAAACATTCACAAATAGCTTTTCACTTTATCAATCGTTTCTTGAACAATCTTGGGACCGACGGATCATTTGTCACCCACTTCAAAACAACACACAAGATTCCTATATTTCTGTCCATACAAAGCTTCAAACGATGTCATTCCAATGCTAGAATGGTAAATGTTGTTGCAGGAAAACTCCACGAAAGATATGTGAGAGTCCAAATTCCTACCAAAATAATGACACAAGACCTAAGCATATCCTTGACAGTTTAAATGGTCATTTCATTTTGCCCGTTAATTTAAGGATGGTACGCGGTACTCAATTTCACCCTCGTATCCGACTCCTTTTGTAAGTTGTCTCAAAAATTGGAAGTGAAACTACTATCTCGAAGGACACAATTGACAATGGTATGCCACGTGTCGAGACGACTTCATCGATATACAACCTGACAAGTTTATCCATTGTCAAGGTTTCTCGCATCGCCAAGAAATTAACACTTTTTGTCTAATGGTCCACCACCACCCATATTCTATCGTGGCCTCTTAAAGTTTTCGAGACCTTGGTTAGGAAATCCATGGTGATGTGTTCCCATTTCAATTTCAGAATCTCCAAAGACTGAAGGCTCCCGTATGGATGTTGATGTTTCGCTTTCACCTATAAGCATGTCATGGACCACCGTATCATATTAAGCGCACCTCTCCACATAGTTGGTCACGTCTAGCTTCATAAGGGTCTACTAATTAGGCAACTTCAAGTCTCTATACATCTTGGTGCTCCCCGAAGGAATATAATACTTGGACATGGACATCTTAAATTAAGAGCAACTGGTGCTTCACCCTTACTATGCTCTTGAGGTTTTCTTCCATCAAAGCTTCATTTTGGGACATTTTGATTTGATCGATTAGACTTGACACCATGTCGAATCTCGTAAGTACAGCTTGAATATCGCTATTGTACTACTTACGAATTAACGCATTTGCTACCACATTTGCTTTACCTGGGAGGTAGAGCATTTCATAGTCATAGTCTTTGAGAAATTTCGATCATTAACATTGCTTCACATTCAACTCTTTTTGATTGAAGACATACTTTAAACCGGTGTGGCTGGTGAAAAGCATGCACTTAGTACCATAAAGATAGTGTCGCTATAATTTCAAAGTAAACACTATTGCCACCAATTCTAAGTCATAGGTAGGATAATTCAGCTCATGCTCCTTAAGCTGTCTCGACGTATACATGATCACTTTGCCTTGCTACATCAAGACAAACACATCCCAAACCCATCTTGGATGTCACTATAAACCCCAATGTCTTCGTACACTTCTGATGACGAAAGAATCAGATCTCTAGATAACTTGTTTTGATGAGTCTGGGAAGCCTTCTCTTGTGTCTCGATCCATACTAAATTCACGTTATTCCAAGTCAAGGTCGTCAAGAAGGAATCGATCTTAGAGAAATCTTTAATAAATCTCTTATAGCAGCCTGACCAAGAAACTTCAGATTTCGAACAGCCTATTGGATGGTTCCCAATTCATCGTTGCCTTGATCTTGGATGGATCAACTTCCACCATGTCTCAAGTCACCATATGTGACGCAGAAATTGGACCTATTCCAACCAGAAACTACACTTGAAGAATTTTGCATAGAACAAAGTTGCATAATTGGCAGAGTTGTACCGAAATTTCAGGTAAAGGGATGGCAGTTTTAATATTAAAAGGCAAAAGTGTAGACATGGACTATAGAGCATAGGCATGTAGGGTTTTGGTTGTTTGTTTTTTCATGTTGTTCAACTTTTGTTACAAATACTTTTAATTTTACAATATAATGTAGAACTACTAGATAATATGGCATCGCGTATTAGTTGGCAATAATCTGAAAAATCCTTACAACTAGGGGTGAGCATCGGGCGGGTTCGGGCGGGTTCGGATTTTTAAGTTCGGGTAACCGAACTTGTCGGGTGGAATTTTCCCAAACCGTTCTCCGACCGAAAATTTCGGGTAACCGAAAAGTT
>LUCG01229157.1:0-12025 GCA_001633085.1 Carthamus tinctorius
TTCCTCTATATATATATATATAGTCAAATAAAAACCAAATTATTTCTAAAAACCCGTGAGAACCGGTTAAAAAATAAAAAATTTATGATTTTTTTCATTAAAGACTATGATTTAACCTATTGTTTCACATATATTTTTCTTCATAAGGTGAGTATCATCCATGTAAAAAATAAAATTTTGATTCATATGGTGAATCGAAAATNGTGAAAAAAATATATGTGAAACAATATATCGAATTCTAACATTTGATGGAAAGAAATCGTTAAAAAGTTTATTTTTTAACCGGTTCTCATTGGTTTTTTTGGAATAATTTGGTTTTTACAGGATTTAACCTATATATATATATATATAATAAAAAAGAGAGAGAATGAGTGTAGAGAGAGATAGAGAGAAAGAAGGAGATAGAGGGGATTGATTGGTTTCATTGGTTTCCTGAAACCAACATTGGAAGTCCATTCTGTGCCCGCCCCTTGTACTGCAGCCCACCAAACCTACTGAAGCGCTACCAATAGCCTTAATGTAGAAATTAATGTTTCAACCGTTTAACATCAGGTTGATAAGAGTACTATTTTGTTGTTGTGTACCGGAGAGATATATAGAGTCTGATAAGTTAAATTGGCCTTTGTGACAACATGATAACAAAGGAGCATACTCTTATATTATGTGAAAGTATGTTATAATATGTGTTAGATTATGACCATTACTTCATATGGTTGGATCCTGGTGATAAGTTGAGGTTAAACGTGAAAAGTGGTAATCAACCGTTGGATGAGAAAATGAATGCACATTAGAATGAAAATCCACCAGATCAATTCTTTTCTAAATCGCAATTTATGGGAGGACATGAGATTAGAAGTGATCAATAGTTCAGTTTCACTTCTCACATTAAACTCAACTTCTCACATGATCATTCATCTGCTTTCCTTTTACTAGTGGATGCTATATTATATAATTGGATGTTACAGCCTTCGAACAATATAAAGGTTCATTCGTAGACATGAGATTAGAAGTCATCAACGGTCTAGTTACACTTCTCACACGATCATTCATCTACTTTCCTTTTACCAGTGGATATACTATATTATATAATGAGAATGTTACAGCCTTCATACAATATAAAGGTTAATTCATACAACATAAAATACATTCATGTGTTCCATGAAATTTATTTTTCACCATTGTCATTTCTTAGACGTGTAAAATTTTACTTGTATGTGGGACTTGCTTTTTGCCTCTTTCATCATAGTTCATTGAACCATGAATGATAACTCTAAATTAATGTGTATATAGATCAAAATCAAAATAATTCTTGATCCTTTTTGTCTATCATAAAGCTTCCGAATTTTCTTTACAATTAAAGAAAGTAGGGCAAATTAAACGGAAAGGTGTACGACATACGAACGTCGATGAATTTACTTTTTCTTTGTTGATGTCAATTTGCTGAATAGGTTCAAAATATCGTTAACTGTTTAGATATAAATTAGTCAATTAGATAGTTAACTATTTAGGTGTGAAATAGCCGGTTGTAGATCTGTAATTTTGGTATATGTGTAATAAGACCTTCAAAAAGATTGTAACGATTATGATTCTCATCATAACCGATCGAACGTAGCATAATACAAACTGTTCATTTGCAAAAAAAAAAAAAAANTTTATTAAATATGCACCAAAACTATAACATAGTACAACTTCTACTTATTGTTCTCAATTAATATAATAACTGTGTCTGTGTGTATTTTTCTATTACATGCCTATTTTACTTGACAACTTGTCTTCTACATTACATTAGTTACAAGATATATTGATTAACAGTTAAAATAAATATAAAATATGAATAATTGAAGATTTGTTGTATTAACCAAAAAAAAAACTCATTGTTATATCAAATATGAATTAAAGTAAACATTGTTTCACTTTGATGCTTTTCAATTTTTACATATAATTAGTTTAATTTTGATGGTTAAAATAAATAACTCACTCTTCTATTTAGATATTTAGTTTTTAAAATATAGTTAACTAATTATAAAAAGGTTCAAATCAGAATGTCAACTATTTACGAAAATGCGGAGCTTCGCTCATGTATAAAATCACATATGATTTTACACTAACGGAAAAAGATGGAACACTAACGACTTTGGACGACTTAAAGCAAGTCGCGTAAATCATGTGTGATTTTGTAGATAAATCGTATTTGATTTTGTACGTGAACCATATGTGATTTTGTACGTGAACTAGAGATGGCCAACCATAACTGGTTATAACCGGCCTGGCCGGTTAACCGATATCCGGCCCGGTCGGTAACTGGTTATAACCGGCCTGACTCGCAACCGGTCTAGCAACCAGTTATAACTGGCCCGACTCGCAACCGGTCAAGCAACCGGGTAACACCATCGGTTAAGGTTTTTGTCCGTATTCCCATAACCAGCTATAACCGGACTGTCCCGGTTACGTAACTAACCCGTAACCGGTTATAACAGGGCCCGACGCAAATTCAAATTTCCAGCCGTTATAGAGCCGTTTGAATCGTTTTTGACCCTTTTTTTGACTTATTTACCCCCCAAATACCCTATAAATAAGTTGTGTGGTGTTTGGGTTGAATACCAAGTTACCAACTTACGAAAAATGCAAAAAATGCAAAATTCTCACTATAATTCGTGTTCTTGACTCGTCTCGCAAGTTCAACTCTCTTAACTTAATCTAATCTTTCAACTCTCAAGTTCCAAAATGGCAGCCGAACACCACGAGACCTCTATCGACCGCCAAACACTGCCTTAACTGATCCTTAACCGGTTAACCGTTTACCCTAACCAGTTATAACCCCGGAGTGGCTTAACCGTAACCGGTTACGGCTTAACCGGTTAACGCTCGACACTGTTTTAACCGGCCTGATCCATAACCGGTTATAACCGGCCCGGGACTGATTTTTGGCCATCACTAACGTGAACCATATATGATTTTGTACGTAAATCATATATGATTTTATATATCAAAAAAGCTCATCGGATTCTCATAATTAGTTAGCGTTCTTATATGAAAGCGTCTCTAATTAATTACCTGTAAAGAAAATGGACTTTAAAAATAACAGAAAACAAATCGGGTCCAGTTTCTTAAAGACCCACTAGTCCAAATATAAGATCCATTAAAATTTTAGAAAAGCAGTTAAACCTCGTAGAGCCCAAAGGATAATATGTTCTGTTTGGACAATCTTTTAGGGCTACTTTAAAATAAAAATATTAAAAATACTTTCTTTCAATATTTATTCTAAAATGTTTTTTAAAATAAAAAAGACATAAATTCTTAATTTTAGAGAAGTCTTGTGAGACAAAATCTACTAAATTAATTTTAATCTATTTCTTTTAAATACACTACTATAATTATATCAGGGTCTAATTTTATAATACCTCTGGGAGCTAATGAAACTATTTTAGTAAAATTGAATTGTCTCAATTCTCGGGCAATCGCACCAAAAACTCGAGTTCCTTTTGGATTTCCTTGCAGGTCAATCACAACTGCAACATTGTAATCATGTCGTATTATCATATCGTTGTCACGTTTAAGTTCTTTATAAATGCGGACAATTACAGCTCTGACCAATTATGATCTTTCTAAAACTAAATATTATATTTATTATCATTTTTGTAAAGATTTTTATCAGGGTATTGTGAAAATAAATTTATAAAATATTTTAGCAATGTAATTAATGTAGAAATTTTTAGTATGATTCTTTAGGAGATTTTAAGAGCATCTCCAACAGTATTGCTAAAATAGAAAAAAAAAATAGGTTTTTTCTACCTAAATTGATTCAACGGTATTGCTAAACCATTTGCTAAAATAGAAAAATTTAAAGTCTTATCTAAATATAGAGATTTCTCCAAAATATCTAAATGTTGAGAGAGAAATATTATTTTTATGTATTCCGTCAATGACATAATTCATTGTTTAAAAAAAATTTAAAAATTTATCAGGATAATAAGTATAATGTACATTTTAATAATATAAATGATGATAGATTCTTTATAACATAGATCTCTATTATTATTAAAACTCTTTTAATAATATAAATGATGATAAAGTTTATTGGGATAATAAATAAAGTTTTAGAAATTTTGATATTCTATTCTCTATTTTAGAAAAAAATATAGCAAAACTTTTGGAGATGCTCTAACTATTTATTTTCTATTTTGGATAAATTATAGATTACCTACCGTAGATTCTATAAGAGAGACTTTCTATTTTAGGGTATCAAAAGAAACAAAATATTAAGAAGGAATTACGTTCAACTTAATTAACTACTCTATTTTAACAATTGCAACATTAATTATGATATTAAAATATTTTATAAATTCATCGTCACAATACACTTTATAAAAAACTTGTGCATAAATTTTTAGAGATTTATTTAATTTTAGAGATTTCCTTCTTATCTCTATTTTAACATAGATCTCAAAGATAAAAACCCTCCAAAATCACCAAAATCTCTACTTTAATATAGGTGTTAGAGATGCCCTTAGCTTCAAATACTAATATATCAAACAAACCCAGTATATTTCACTCGAAAATTTCAAACAAAATATATAAAGAAACAAGAAGACATTTGAATCCATGACTTTAAAGATAAATTCCCTATTAATCAACGGAAAAAAATTCCTTTACAAAATATGCACCGATATCACATAAATGGTGCTTATTTTGTTATCTATGACGATGCCTAATAATTGAATGGCCTATGACACACTAGACAATGGATAATTTTTTTTTTAACGGCAGACTAGACAATGGATAATGAATTGAATATAGAAGATAATAACCTGTTTAAGCTAAAGTAGAAAGCATACCGAATCCTAATATTGTTTATTTCTTGGAAGTAGATCGTTCTTTGTGTCCTTTAAGATACAAAATGGCTATCTTGTCGAGTCGAGTGGTTTACTCTGCAGCAACAGCAGCAGGAGGAGCACCACCAGTGGTCGGCCTACAAGAAAGACAAAAGGCAGATCAGAGGAGTTTTGACTTTTTTCAAATTATGCAATGAAAGACGATTTAAAATGTCAAAGTGCTACATCAGCTAGACATGAACCATTAAACTTGTATCATCACGAATTAAATTATAATCAAATTCCTCTTGTCCGTCTATAAGTGGCTATTTTAGTTAGAATTTGAAGGGGTTTCATATATCTTAATATGATATAAGAGCTGAAGTCTACCACATCTATGACCCGACACGGTCTTTTGCTTTTGAAATCAGTTAAGACACAGACCATCAAAACTGTATACATGTAGAAACCTACACTCACATCTGTAACAGCTTTTTTAGGGTGTGTTTGGTTGCATACGGGACGGAACTTGACAAGAGTGAGGTACGCAGATAAAATAAATTGTGCCAGGCTCAACATTGTCTTTTGCTTCTGATATTGCAACTGGACATCAAAATTGTATATATGTAAAAACCTCCGTATGTAACGGCTCTTTTAGGGTATGTTTGGTATTTATACAAGGAAGAGACGAATGAGAACGAGGTAGACGAGTGAAATAATTTTGCAGGATTTTAGGGTTTTTAATATTTACATGACTTATTTAGTAATTTATCAAACTTGTCTTGTCTCCTTATTTTTGTTACACCTTTTCGGTGATATAAAACCACTCAGGTCTTGTCATGTTTGTCTTAATGTGACATCAATTTTTTTGTCTTGTTATGTCCTGTCCTGTTCCATGTAGCAAAAGGGTTTTCACAAATCCCAGAACGTGTTTTATGATGACAAAACTACAAAATATGAAGGATAAAGGAACTTACAGCCCAACGTAAACTTTGAAAGAATCATAGATACCCCATTGAACACCGGTAAGAGTTCCAATCATAAAAATACGAAGAGGAAGACCGCGGGTGAAGAGACCCAATGCGCCTAGCTTTTTGACGGCCTGCAGCACATGTTTTGCAAATCATGTAAAGACATATGCAACGATGATTAAGGTGATTTAGACCATTTCTTCTCTATATATACTGAAACCTCTCTTCTCTTCTATTCTTAAAGGTGTTTTTGGATCTCAATTAGGGGTCATTATATTCTAAGAGCATCTCCAACAGACTCTCCAAAAGTTTTCTAAAATGGAGAACCAAATTCCATAATCTCTATAAAAAATTGCATTCATCTTTAACAGATTCTGCATTTTGGAGATTACATCATTACTTATATTATTAATATATCACATATATCTAATAAAATATTATTTATCTCTCATAAACATTTCATTTCAAGATTTATTACTGGGGCAATCATTTTTCTAACATGATAATGGTTTTTGGAGAGTTCTCCAAATTTGGAGAAATTCACACACACACACTTCCCACTTTCTCCATTTTGAAGAATTTGCTGGAGCAAAAAAAATTATTTCAAATCCCGATTTTCTTCATTTTGGAGAAGCTGTTGGAGATTCTCTAACATGGTACCAGAGTCAAGTCAAGGGCTCGACACTCTGAGACAATATGTGCCCATCTTAGCCTTTGTTAGAGGGTGTGTATTAGAGTCTCACGTCAACTAGACTTGGACCATTATTTTTGCTCTATATATGTTGGAACCTCTCTTCTTCTCTTAAGAGCTATTTTGGAAATTAATTTGGGGGTTCCTACAAAATGAAATAATATGAAATTATGAATATACTCACATCTCCAACAGTAGCACCCTGGGCATTGTTGAGGAAAGAAACCAAATTATCAGCTGGGTGAGAAACAACAGCACAGAAGATACCAGCCACATAACCACCAGCAAAGCTCACTCCAAGCTGAGTACTTTTGCTGCATTGATCCTTTGGTGTGGGGATGGCATACTTGTACATCATCTCCACAATTGTCTCAAAAGATGCAAACTTCATCATAGTATCTGTAAGGCAAAGTATTTCCTTAAAACTAAAAATGAAGGATCAATATAGATATGTCTAACATCACCAAGAATACCACAATCATGATGTAGGAAAATGTAAAAAGAAAACAAAACGAACCCGATACATCTCATGTTGAAAAATAAATATATGACAGATAGGTTTTAGCTAGTTTTTGGAACATTCCGCTCGAAAAGGGTGTATGATGTACCCTACGATTGTGCACGTTGCAGAGGTGTGTGCAAGCAGGCAACAAGAAAAGTAACAAAACAGATAATCAGGATTCAATGGCATGTACTTAGAGTCCTGTAAGTTTTTTTGGAAAACTTAACAAATCTCAAATTAAAGGCTAAAAACTAAGAAAATGGTTCTATCAGACTTGAACACAAGACCTCACGTTTGAAAAGCAAAGGACAAACCAACTATGCCAACGGAAACTTATGTCTATACTATAGTTTCAAAATCTGTACGGTGGCACACAACAATACGTGTCACTTTTCACGACCCTATAATTTTCACACTACGAAGGAGGAACGAAACGATGGCACATGCCACCGTGTGCGATACACTACGTCTGCCCCCTGGGTGTGTGTGCCATCAAAGGTATTCCAGCACACAATGGAATAGGTAAAACATGTAATACAATTAGAAGCTAGAAAATTTAGATGATCATTCAGAAACCAATGTGTAGTGGTATATGATACTAAGGATATTAAACTCTTCTTAATGCATGCTAAAGAAGGTTAATCCAAAAATTCAGTGGAATATGAACTCACATGGAATCTGTCGTCCCCATAGAGGGCCTAAGCCCCTGAATAACCTGCACAAGAATATTCAAAAGTTCAAAATATCAATCCTCTCGGATAGATAGAAACAGATTTGCTTCATAACATATTCAAATTAGTCGAAATTATGGCCATACCCTGCAACACCTTCAGCCTTGACAATCTTTGGAAGACCATCTGACAGACCCCTGGCAAATCCGGGCTGTGTTTGCACACGAACCTTAACCGCCTCAAACGGGCAAAGAGCGACGTCAGCAATAACTTCGGCCGATGCAGAACCAGCAAGGTAAATCAACGTTTTGTACTTGGTTGCATACTCGGGACCAGCAATGTCGGAGTAGGTTTTCTTGAAGAACTCGTAAAACCCATACTTTCCAGCACCTTGTAAACTGTAACCGAGAAAGGTTGGTGCCCAGCCCTTATAAAAACCTCTGGCTCCCTGCTCCTTGAGCAAAACACCAAAGCCAGAAGAAATGCTCTTGTACTTTGCAGGGTCAATCTGAAGAATGAAAACATACATACAAGTAAAATAGTCAGACTGTAGACCTTGGCTAACTCTTTCAAATTATGAATCCCTCATGATCTAAACATTTGCACATATATATAAGGGTCAGGTTCAAATGAAAACTCAAATCTACTTGTGAACGTGAGGACCGCTGAGATCACGCTACGCGGCATATTTACTCTCAATAATCATATTCAGAGTGAATAACTCAGCATTTAATGTAATTTAAAGTGAATAATACAATAAATGGTATTATTCGGTATTATTCACTCTGAATAACATTGAATGATGAGTTATTCACTTTGAATAATACATGATTATTCAAAGTGAATATGTCACGTGGCACAATCTCAGCTATCTTGTTCACAATCAAATTTGAGTTTCCATTTGAACTTTTGTGTATGTATGTATGTATGTATATAGCAAGTATGATAGTTATCTCGTATGCTAAACATTAGGATATGCAGAAGACCAATAAGTTGTAGATCCCGCTACATGTTTTCCATCTAAGTCTTGTATTTTCAAACTCAAATGCACGTAACCTTCTTTATTTAACCAAGCCTAACATAGCCTCTTCTATCAATTACTCTCTGATGCAGCGGTTTCGCTTGAAGTAACAAGAGGTAGCTACATCCATAGTTTGTTAGGTGATGCTTTTTGTACCATAAATAGGCTTTTCTCTCTGTGATGAATAGAGAGATGGTTTCACAATTTCATAATTCTCTCTCACACTCATCATTCTAAATTTCTAACATTAAAAACGCAGTAAATTTCCCTAAACGCATAACCTGCACAACTCTGCATATTTTCCTAAATGTGCAACTACAGTAACACATTCACAAGTAAACGGCAAAGCTTATGGCCAATTCTAGCTTAAGATCCATCATCGTATGAACGAAGAAATCAAAATTCTGAACATCAGCAAGTTCTATTCATAACACATCTTATTAAATCCCTAAAAACCATACATATAATGATGTAAATTATCAAGAGAGTAAGTTAGAGATTGACCTGCATATTACATTTCACAACATCTAACGGAGTAACCGCCATGTGAGTGATCCCGCAGGCCAGAGTACCACCAGCAGTACAGGCCGCATAATAAGCCGGCGAGAACAGCTTAATCTTACCTGCAGGCTCGCTCGGAGCAGGCACCACAAAACCGCTTTTCGTAACAGGAGGTGAGGAAGCATCAGACAAACCCCGTTGATTCGGCGTCAAATGCTGAAAATCGAATCCATTGTTCTTAAACGGCGAGTACAGAAAGCTCGGGATCAGAGATTGCCGTGAATTCTCCATGGATTCCGCTGTAATCCTGCTCCAATTGCTTCAATTTCACGCTAATTTAGGGTTTTGAACGATGAATGATTGACAACAGAGGAAAGGTAAAGAAGGCTGACTGATCAACGTCTGCGCCTTCGAAGAAGACCAATTGCGCGGGCTTTGAAAGTAACTTGTATGTATATATAGACTTTTTTGAAGACAAATTGCCCCTGGATTATGATTAAATTACAAAGACTTTTAACTGGAATTCCTAGCACGGCAAGGGCAGTCTTGTAATTTCAAAAACGTTTTCAACGAAAAGGGGTCACACGTCTTGGCGGCCTCCCGTTGGACTGGAGTTTGGAATATTCTGAGCCATGGAAGAAACGACACGTGGATATATAAATAGTAACTTTAATAATTCTCATTTTTTCTAATAGTCGACAAGGCTCAAAAACGTGCAATAATTTGAGTTAAATAAAAGACGTGAGAGATGCATCCCAATTTTTTATTATCGTTAGATTATGTTTGTCAAGTATTAGTTGAAAATCGATAAACTAATTAAATACTGATAACTGATAAGATAATTGTTAGTTGATAAATCAATTAAAGACTAATAAGATAATTGTTAGTTGATAAGTTAGTTGGTGGCTAATAAGCTAGCTGATAAATAAAGGGGTTTGCTATGCGCACCATTTTACTAACGGTGTTAATGCATTGAAAATATAAAAAAGTGTTCTTTGATGTTGATGTATGTGTAGATAGCAAATTAAATGGTGCAATTAGCATCCCCTAAATAAATTATGGTTTTATAAACGTGGTTTGAGGGTACGTGAAATGATCAAAAATCACATCTTAAATAAATTAGCAATTATAAATATTTTATATTATAACTAAAACAAATTTTTAATAATATAATATGTAAATTAATACGGAATAATGTAATATTTTAATTGAAAAAATATATATAATTTGTTATTATATATATATACTATTAATTTACTATTTGCTAAAACAAATTTTAGAAAAAATTTATATTAATTTATGATATAAATAAGTAAAAATCTATTAGACCATCCGCAGCGGGAGGCGGTATGGAGGCCGGTACCGACCGGTAACATCGCCGAGGGTGACCGGTGCCGGTTGAAACCAGTACCTCCATACCGGTTGATCAATTTCTTACTGAAATCCAACAAGTCAATAAGAAAGTTTGATTTAATTTTTTATTTCATTTATCATTAATTTTCACAATTATGTAACTATTTATAGAGTAAACTATAAATCTAGTCTTATGGTCCCTAAAAATGTTAGGATTTTTATTCAAGATTTTAAACATTAATTAACCAAGTTTCAAAAAGTATCTCCATGGATCTCCCGTATTTATACCTTAACTATAGTATCAGATGTTATGGATATGTTTCCAAAGTATTTAAAAATATCCCTCAACATCAATTAAATGCGTCTTTAGACTTTTAAATATTTTTCTCTTTGCAGTCGATGATCGTGTGCAAAGTAGTCCACTTAGCTCTTAATATGTCTATCCTTAATTGGAACTACAACTACTATATTGAAATTAAAACACCGCATACATTGATTTTTATGCAAATTAATCCCTACATTAATTTATATGAGAAGAGTATGATAAGAAGACGAACGATCAAGTCAGAAAAATCGTTAAAGTAAATTTGGTAAGAAAAAAGCATTGACACATCGATCACTTTTAATCTCAAACTCATATGTTTGCTAAAGAGTAGATATAGTTCATTTCATCCAATTATACATCCGATCATATAAATCATTTCTTACCCTTTTTTTCACAATAACTTAACTTTTCACAACAACCTAGCACGTGATAAGTAGGGCTGGCAATGGGTATGGGTAGGGTAAAGGTTAATCCATTATCCAATACGTTTAAAATAGCGGGTAACAAAACGGATAATTATCCATCTCATAAACCTATTATTCATACCCTATCCTACCCATTAAAATAGTGGGTAACGAAACGGATAATGGATAAATGGTAAACAAAGTTTCATTTTGAATTATAGATAATATTTATAAACCTCAAATATCTAATTTATTATGGTAAACATTTTAGTATTACCTTACATATAATGATTGAATAATGTTTTAAAAACAACATAAAAAATCCAAAACAACACTTTTTTTGTTTTACGTTTCCGACCTCGCATTCTTTCTTGATTTAATCATCATGAACTATTTAACTCGACAAGTATAAAAAAACAAATTAAGTTATATATTTAATTTATGATAGCATAATAAAAATATTAATGTGTAACTTTATGTGTGTATATATATGTATGTATATATTTAATCTTCATATAATCATGCATATATATATATATATATAGAGAGAGAGAGAGAGGTGGGTTCATACGAGCACCATGTCAATTTAAGAATATGTAAGGACGAATCTCAGCCACACTTCTGCGGTTACGGTGGACACAATCACGCAGGATTGACGCAATTCATAGGAGGGTAGAAATTATTAAAGGAGGGTGACCCGGTCAAAGCTGCATTTATTGATCGGATGAGTGGCTGAGATTCGTCCTCACGTTTTCTTAAAAAGTTATGTTTCTCG
>LUCG01229232.1:0-24022 GCA_001633085.1 Carthamus tinctorius
AAAATTGGTTCTTTACGAGGGTGCATGCAACCATAAGAATATTTTTCTGGATCCGCCTCTGTGAATAACACCTCCATAACATGTCCTTATTCATAATAAATGTATGATTCATGGTAATAACAACTTCTTATTCATCATGAACGTATTATTCATAATGAATATTAATTCAAAAACACAACAACTGACATGATACAGACAGTTTTTCAAATTTTAATGAGTTTTGTAGACCTAACAAAACATTACTAAAATTACAATATTTTATATTTTAAATCATCAATTTTCTTAAATATAAAACTAAACCAAGTTTTATTTTAATAAAATAAAATTATTGACAAAACCGTGTGAAGAAGACTAAAGGCCACACTCTACTTGTCTACTTGATACATAATTAAATACCCACTTTGCTTTGACACTATTGGCCTTACACAAAACATAGATTCATTGTATTTTATACAATTCATTTCACAGATCATACATACACTGTCATATACACATTTCCAATTTATAATAATTTAAACCCAATTATTATTATTCCTAACCCTTTTTTATACAGGGGTATTTTCGTCATTTCACAACCCCAGAAAAAAACACATGCATAACCCTATTGTACGGTACAACACGCCTAACCACAGGTTTAATTAACCCAAAAAAGAAAAAGAAAAAGAAAAATATTTAATAACTTGTGCAAGTTGTTTACGGAATAATTTCCCGGAGCCACGGCTGCTAGCGCCACGTCGGACAGATTATTTGTTGCAAGAGGTTGAGTCCGGCAACCCCAATCAGACAGATTATTATTCCTGCCCTTTATGCAGGGGTATTTTCGTCATTTCACACCCCCACTCCCCCAAAACAACATGCATAACCATATTGTACGGTACAACACGTGTAGCCATAGATTTAGACCCCCAAAAAAATATTTAATAATTTGTGCAAATTGGTTAAGGAATATATTCCCATCGGCTTACTACCGAGCCGCGGCTACCAGAGACGTTGTTCTCCTTTCAGCTTCTCTGACGCTCCAGCCGCCGTCTGACGTGGCGGACCATGAGTGGTCCAAGCCGTGGATAAACTGAGCCACGATGGCTGACCCCGGCTCGGCTACCAGCTCCCTCCAGGCTTCATCGGCTTCCGCGCCGGTTTTCTGGAACACTTTAGTGGCGTCGAGCCGATGGATTTTCCAGCCGTTGACGTTTCTAAGCCGATGGATCTTTCCCAACTGTTTGCACGCGAGCTTACACGTGTTGACTTTCGTTTCGTTAATCGCGGATTCCAACAATTTGGCGCGAGTTCTCCGGTCGGAACTATAAAATTCCGACCGGAAGAACGAGTCGAATTCCGGCAAGCCGATGGCTTGCCGGATCTCTTTCGAGTAATTGGAGTCGAGGTCGAACTTCTGTCTGACCTCCTCCACCATTCCGGCGGCCACCATCCGGTCGACCCTGTCGGAGACCGCCCGGTGGAGGACCGGCATTGCCACGTCGACCCACAGGAAGCAGACATCGTACCTCGACCGGAACTCGCGATTCCGGCCATCAATCAAGGCCTCGATAAACGAGTTCGACCCACCGGCGATGATCGGGAGCTTCCCTTTCCCGGCGATTGATTCGACGGCGAGGGACGACGTGGCGGCGAAGTCGGCAGCCGTGAAGTCGGAGTCGGAATCGGCGATTCCGATGAGGTGGTGGGGGACGCCGCGGCATTCGTCGGCGGTGATCTTGTTGGTGACGACATCGAGGCCCTCGTAGACTTGCATTTTGTCGGAGTTTATGATCTCGGCGGGGTGGTGGCGGCCGGCGGCGAGGTCGACGGCGAGTTTCGATTTTCCGGTGCCGGTGGCGCCCACGACGACGACGACGTTTTGTTTCGGCGGGCGGTGGCGGCGGAGGAAGGGTAAGTGGGTGGGGATTTGAAGTAAGGGTGCATGAGCTTGTGTAGAGAGCATGTTTGTGATATAGAGGAATATATAGATATAGATATAGATATATAGATGTATATCTATCTATATGTGTATATGAGAGGATAGAGTGAAGTATGGTTTATATATATAGTGGGAAGAGGTTAGATGTGAAGAAGTGAAGGTTCCTTGATGTTCATGGGTGTTTGTTTAATGGTTAAGGTTGTTTGGACAACATTGATTTAATCAAACACTATTTTTTATATGTGTCGGGTTAATGTGAGAACAATAACCGAATAAAAGAATAATAAAATGGTTAATGTGAGAACAATAACTGAATAAAAGAATAATAAAATGGTAGAATAACGTATGATTTTACGTTAAAAATGGTGCATGGGGTGGTGGGCCACGTTGCCAGCATACACTTGATTTGAGTATTGGTGTAAAATTACATCTGATTTTGTATGTGATTTGATCGTTTTATTATTCTTTTTTTGGTATCCTTAGGTGGCGTCGACTAATCCTTTGCACGACCATGGATGGGTGAACGTGCTCTTTATTATCTTGTTTAGCTATCGTTGTTGTTTTACCCCAGTGGTTTACATGAATTTTGGGAAGTGGTCTCTGTACTTCGATAACTATAACATCGTCCATATTGTGTTATGTTTTGCTTTGAAAACTTTTTCTTAGTCACTAACTTCGTTAAAATTGTCTATTAAGGGGCGTATTGGTCTTTTTCACCTTTTTTTTACTATTATCCTATTAAAAGTTCAATTAAATTAAATTATTTATATTGTGTGTGTGTATATATATATATACATGGATACAGATACATGCACTCATGTTGTCGGCCACCCTCACCCCTGTCCCTGTCCTACCCCACAGAGCACTGGTCGACCACCTCTGCGCAACCACCATCGCCTCCATCGTCCCTCCCCTATGAACCACCTATTGTTGATTTCTTGTTGAAGATGTATGGTTGTTGATTTCTTCGAGGCAAATAGAAAATCATCAGCAACAGATCCTTCTAGGCATAAGAGGTATGAAGTCGTCGATTCAAAGCACAATCGATCTGACGCAAAACACAACCTTTGGCTCATGGCTTTATTGGAAGTTTAAGGTTGCAAAAGGTTTAAACAATGGCACCCATGGTGGATTATGTTGGCTTTTAATTGGTTTCAAATTGGGTTTTTGGTGCGATTTAGGTTCGGTTTTTATTAGTTTAAGAGATGGTGACCATGTAAGGTCTCGTAAATTGTATAACTTGTCCCTATAAAAGTAAAAAGACGAAAATACCCTAACCTAACAGAAATAATAATAGAGTCAAGTCAATGAACGATTTCTAAAGCAAAATATAAATAGCATTAGACGATAATTATACTTATTGAGATATAAGGATCACTTCCGAAGATTCACTTAAACCATATGGAGCAAAATTGTAGTTTACTCTATACATCTCAACAAACTACAAGGACAGACAAGTAATTTACTCTTTCAAAAGTTTAAAATAATCAATGGCCAAAGGATCTATAGAGTACATAAATAGGATGGTCAACTCCCAAGTGGACTAATGAATTTGGTACATGAGAGTCTTCCCTTTTCACTTTGCTACTTTTGTTAATGGATGCCTTTTATCATATTATCATGTAATACTTTTTTATTTATTTCAAAAGCTACACATAACTAATTGAAGTATAATTTCAAACCATTCCACTTATGAATCAAGAATATGATTTGGATTCTAAAGTTTTTGATAAAAATATTTTAACCAACCTTTTAATTCTTATTCTTTGATTATTTCTATTTCAAAAATAAACTTGGCAGACAAGTAGCATATACTTTCTATCGACGCATGAAAATGTGTATACGTGTACATAAATACGATATATTTAGAAACTCGCATCCGTATAACGACAAAGAATATGTTTATAAACATTTAAAACGCGAAACAATGAGTTGACAGTAATGATTGCTTTATGTTAAGATTTATTTAATGGGGCGTTTGGTTTATGGAATATAATTTGATGGGATTTGGAATCAATCAAAGGAATTTGACTTTTAATGAAATGGAACGAAATTTGTTGGAACCTGACCATGCGTTTTGTTAGTACGAATTCAATTATTTCACTTAAACTAATGAATGATAAATTCCTTAAATTGTGGAGTTCAAATGATTTCATCAAGTTCGTTGCGCAAAGAAAAACATCACTAAAG
This sequence comes from Carthamus tinctorius, assembly GCA_001633085.1. Taxonomy (NCBI): domain Eukaryota; kingdom Viridiplantae; phylum Streptophyta; class Magnoliopsida; order Asterales; family Asteraceae; genus Carthamus; species Carthamus tinctorius. The sequence continues at coordinate 4,109 of LUCG01229232.1, forward strand.
AATCTAGTCAAAGAATTTTATCGAACTCCTTTGAATTTTGTGAACCAGACAGCCCTAAGGGGCGTTTGGTTTGGCAGAATGGAATTTGATGAGATTGGAATTTATCGAAAGAATTTGATTTTAAGGGAATTGAAATGAAAATTTGATGGAACTCAACCACAAGTTTGGTTGGTAGGAATCCAATTTCCTCACTTAAGTTAAGGAACGATTGATTTCTTACATTGTAGAATTCAATTGAACTCGAATTATTTCATCAAGTTCATTCAATAAACCAAACATCAACAAGGAATTTGTCATTGCAATTCTAAAAAGTTCATTTGAATTCTATGAACCAAACAACCCTTAGTAGATTTCTCATGTATTAACAAAATTTCTCAAAGTATAAATAATATATGGATTTAAATGCAACGTTTTAATGATTTTGTAAATGCATCAACAGACCATTAGACGGTGCTTCTTTTAGGAGCCTTGGATATTTTAGAAGTCTTTGCACCAATTTTTTGTAAGTATTCATAATGAATAACGTGTAAAATATTTTCGACATATGTCGTGACAGATATTATCATGAATATTCACAAAACAAGTGACTTATTAGTTCGTAAATGAACCTGCCTCTACGAGCATATTACATATCTTAGCTACAGATTGTTGCAATTTTTTCATGAGATTTTAGTGATACTTATAGAAGTAATTGTTTATCATTGATAATTAAAAACCATTAGAGACTATCAGTACCCCAACCCTACCAACCTAACTGCCACATCAACTGACACATCAGCTTTTCTCCAACCCTCTCTTAACCTTCTGCAACCCTGTATGATTAGTACCCAACCCTCTCCTTTTTTATTTATATAAAACACACACACCACACACACTTTGAAGCGGTGTCCCCAACCTGCCTAGGCTTCAAAACCGCCCAGCCCGCTGATTCTGTACCCGAACCCGCTGAACCCATGCAAACCGGCAGGCTTCAACCCGCCCAACCTAGCTATGGGGTACGCATAGCCTTACAGGGTTAAAATAGTCAATTTAAATAGTTTACAACAAAAGCCCACCCTTCTTACAAAATGTTGTATTTTTTTGTTTTGATTTCTACAAGTATAATGTCACGAGCTAGTTATGTGCTTCGCGTTTTATTGATAAAATCAAAGGGGAGTTCGACAAAATAGATAGGCCAAATTTTATGGATTATCAAGGGTGGTGAAATGATATAGCTCAATATTTTAACATAAACTCCAATTAACCCCAATAGGGCAGCCTACCGGTTAAGTCTTGTGAAAGGTGTAACAACCAACCCAAGTTCGAATCTAGGGGTGGGCAACTAGGGGCCACTGAGTATTAATCCCAGGGGAGCATGCTTTAGCTCTCAGTAAAAATTACCAAGGATGTAGTCTGGGCAAAGCTCAGGTGAACCTTATCCAAAAAAAAACATAAACTCCAATTATGTTATTTTATGATATAATTAAAATAAAAAGTGTTGCAACTAGTGCACTTGGCGAAATAAAAGTCCGAATATAACATGGCCACCAATTGAATCCTATCGACATAACATCTGATTCCATTTCGAGATAGTCGATGATGGAGAGGGAATGCACTTTTTGTATATATTCAGAAAACCAAGGGGAATGACAAATTTTGGGAAATTCTTCGTTGAATCCGTACGCTTGTGGAAAAATTGTGATTCTGATAACTTTGCTTATCATTATTATTATCACCATAAATTTATCCGTGTGCCTAGCGCGGTACATCTTTATGTCATCTCTTTTCATTTTGCTTTTATGAATTTGTGTGGTTTTGGATGAATAATAAAACTTATGTTGGTTATTAGTTTTATAGGGCATTTTGTCATATTGGTAGGTATAAAATTTATATGGTATTTGAATATGTTTTTCGGTTGATTATGAGCCTCCTTTATAAACTTCAAGCTTATTGATAAGTCGTATATATGTATTAATATATTGTAAATGATGTATAATACAGTAAAAATATTTATACCCAGATAAGTCTTTCTTTAAACTCTACATTTTATGATCATAAAATGATAATCCTTAGCTTTTTTAATAACTTGTTGCAAAAATGAGTTATGCTCTATTTTATAAATTGTATCAGTTCATAACAACATTTTTAACATATTCTCTTTAGATTATTAAACTTGATAACTAAAAGTTAAAAAAAAAATCACGTTCAACTATAACATATATTTTTATTTTAAATTTTTCGATATCAATTATATTATTAAAACATTGTATAATTTTATTATTCAAATATATTTTTTAAAGAATTATTATATATAAAATAATAATAATTTAATCTCAATTTGGAATGAATAAAAAGTTCATTAGTTTTATAAAACCCTTCAATTTTGAATTTTTTTAGTCATGTAACAATTCATCTTAAATGGATAGAGAGTAGAATTTGAAAGGACCTTATAAGTCTCAAATCATAGGCTACCAATAACTTTCACCATAGTTTTAAATTGACTCAAAATTATTGGGTCAGCCTGTAACTTTAAGCTTTGGGATGTTACAAATGGTATCAGAGCTGATCTTTGTACCATCGGGATGGTGGACTTCCACCATATTTGTAAGTTGGACTCAAAGTTATTGGATCAACCTATAGCATTAGTCTTTGGGGTGTTAGAAGTCAATCCACTTAGAAACGAACCACCATAATTCAACAAGCCCCATCATTAATTTTAGCATTCAAATTGAAGATCGCAATCTATAATCCAACAAACTAAACATATTCAATCCAACTATCATTAAAGTTAAAAAGTCTAGAAAATTTACTCGTCGACTTAGTTTTTGCAACATTATGACCTTAAAAGAGTTATTGTTATCATACAACGATGTTCCTATGGTCCAATCTTTTGTTGGCGCCACAAGATTATGATTCATCACGTGTGATCATAATAAGTAGAAAGTATATACGATATAGAATGATGCACATTTGGTGAGAAGGATGAGCACTTAGAGCAGATAAAAACGAGCTATGGAAACAGACATAATGAATAAAGAGTATGGGATGAGACTGGCAGGATAAGTATTGTACAAAGATAACACGTAACAGTTGTTAAAGTTTTTTGTAACTCAATGAGCTGGTTTTGCCAATAACTGAGAAAAATAGATGCATCTGGCATAAGAATGGGGTTGGGGTAGGGCAACAAGGTTTTGTGGGGCACTATTATATGCTAGAAGATTATAAGACATAATTCGTATGATCGCTTGTGAGGGGCCGTAAGCCTACGCTTGTCCCCACACACATGAAGCACACATATACACAATACACAAACTCACACATAATATCATTCTTTGTCATGCTAGATCCAAAATAGCATGTTTGATATTTTGGTTGTTCCAAAATAAGTGTTTACACTTATATTTTTGTTTCTCCAAAAAATAAGCATCCATCTTCAAAACTAATTCCATTATACCTTTAAAGAGCATCCACAATAGTCGAACCTTTAAGAACATCATTTGTCATGTTTTTATCTGTCATATAATTCTACCTCAATAAACGAAGAACCTCCATATAACTAATGGAGGTTAAACAAAAACATCATCTTCCATTTTTCTATTATGAACTTATTTATAGAATATTGTATTCAATATAATAATAATAATAATAATAAAATTACAAAAAAGACAAAAAACAATTTACTAGTTTTCACTTTTCCATTTTTGTATTTTGATGAATAGTTGAAAAACGATTATAACGTAAACATGATTCTATACTATAATTAAAGAAGTATAAAATTACATAAATATTAATTTTTATAAAAAGTAACATTAAATAACAAATATTATTATAAATTACTCGTAATCTTAGATCAAATATATCCAGCCAAGTCAGATGAGTTAGTGATAAATTATATACATTTGAGGAATCATAATTTTCTTGAAGTTTTTCTCGAAGTTCATAAATAGAAGTTGAAATTTTTTGAGAGTCTTCTTGATTCTCAATATCTTTTTTCATTTTCTTGATAAAAATGCGTGGAAATGACTCATACTATGACATCTATATTTATAACAATTTGGTTTGTTTTTAAAAAATAGAAAAAGAATTATAAATTTTATGTGTACATCAATGTTCTAAAAAACGCATTATGGCGGCGTTATGACGCGCCATAACGTCGAGGCGTGGCCTTGCCGCCACGTTAAGGCTCGTGGCGCGACTCTGAGGCGTGTTATGGCGCGTTACGACGAGTTATAAAGCGGGTTATGGCAAGTTATAAGGAGTGAATAGTTTTTTTATAACTAATTTATGGTTTATAAGATTTGTATATTTTATCAAATAACCAATACATGGATCTTCTTTTGTTTATAGTTTTAAATGAATTTTAATCATTATAGTTCAGTACACTGAGACACAGTAACATCTATGTATACATACTATATATATATATATACAGATTTGTCAACTTAAGTCATGCATTGAAAAAACGCAATTTAGAACCTTGGTGTGTGTGTGTGTGTATATATTATTAAGAGTAAAAAAATTATTTAGTTAATCGAAATGTAATAATTACAATTCCTAAATTATATATCATTTTCATCGTGGATATTTATTTTGAAACCAAGGAAATATGTTTTTTCTGTCTATCTTTTTAACGGCAGATATCTCACGTACACGTCTTGATACGAAGTCGACGGGGTATCCGAGATCCATATGGACACCCGTCTAATCCTCGGTGAACATGGAACGACCCGAAGGGTATCACTACATGCTCACCCTATGAATCGAACCCGAGTAGACAGGGATGCCATTAACTATCCCTCCCAAAGATTTTACCGACCATTAGGCTACTAATGCTTTGATTTTCGTCTAATTTGTTTATTATTATATAATTATAACTTGTTATTTCCATATACAAAATTCAAATTGAAACAAGGCCAAAACTTAGTAAAAATATAACGTAATTTGATTCAACCCATAGTAACATATTCAAATCATTCATTATGGTACATCTTAAACATTTAAGTATATGGTTTATACAAAAGAATTACAATCAAATATAACACCATTTGTTTCAATTTTCATTTAAAATAGCGTAAGTTGACCTAGATATCTATAAAGTATACATATAACTTTTTTGAAAATGTATTATATACGATATAAATCAAACCAAGACAGGTTTTTTCTTCAATAACACGCACTTGAAAGTTTAAATAAAAGCAAATTATAGTTTCCGTTCATGGTGTTTGTTAATAAATTTGATTTTTATTTATGTGTTTAGAAATTGTGGTTTTCATCCTTATAGGTTGCAATTTATCACTATTTCCACCATTGGACTAATTTATACCTATAGGTACAAACGAAACGACCAAAACAAGTAAATAATTATAAACCATATGACCAAAACAAATTATAAATCATAAGAACAAAAATAGCAATGAATTAAAAACCGTACAAGCGAAAACCATAATTTCTAATCCACATGAACAAAAAACACAAATTCTAACAAACCACGAGGATGATGTAACACATCAGACAATTCCATATCGTCGTGGATAGAAGAGTTGGGTTCATAAGTAAAACATTGGCCTTACTAGACACAACGCATTTCGGGGCCACAACACAAGCATGACATGTTATTGAGAACTCTGCAGTTAAACGTGCTTAAGTGAGAGCATTTAAAGAGTGAATTACACTAGTGGTCCTTGTGGTTTATTCAAATTTTGGATTTGGTCCCTAAAACAAATTATCTACATTGATGATCCATAACTTTTCATTTTCATAACATTTATGATCCCTCCACTAAACACTGTTAAAACTCCACCTATTCTCAATCAGATTTATCACCGCCACCACCCCTAACCACAATCAACCATAAAACACAACATAAGCACAATATTACAAATCAAAGACAAGTACAAGCACCAACATTAAGAACAATTTGACGCTTCAATTTCTCACTTAGAAAACCATTTCAACATATAACCCTATGAAATCCTCTAAGCAACCTCAGTAACATATGAAAATCGAAACCATAAATCTAATAGTTAAATCAGTACACCAATACAAACAAAATCAAACACAAAATCTCCAAAACAAAGTTCTAGGGTTTAAGGTAGATGAGACCCTCCCCCATCCCCTAAATGGAGGTATTTATTCCTCGACGTAGAAAGCAAGAAAAAAAACAACAGGATTCGATTTCCATTGTCTAGATTTAGGTTTTCATCGATTGGTTAATGAACTCTACCAAAGTCGTGGGCTTGTGGCTATGGTTAATAGACTCAACGGCCTGAGCTCATTCGATCTCACCCTCCACATCCCGCTGGACAACTAGGTTGGTCTCAATCATCGTCGCCCACCTTCACCCACATGGTTCACAATCGTTACTGTTCAAATGACGAAATGTGGGACTACGTCTTTCATCCTCATCACGAGCAAAGTGATCACGAAGAATGTAAAACCTATCGTTGATGACTCATGGTCGTTGTTTGAATATCCAACGAAGCTAGTTTCGGCGATGAGAGTTTCATTTTTGAGGTTATAGGATAATTTAGAGGAAAATGAGAAAACTAGTGTTTTGGAAGTGATTGGAGGTATTAGAGATCATTTTCAAGCGACTAACACAACTAAGTTTTGGCGATAGTTTCTCTCATGATAAGGTGAAGGGGTATACGATTGTCCGGGGTGACCGGTTTGGTGGTGTTAGATTTAAATGCAAAGCTCATGAACTTGCAGAAAGAGTGAAGGATTTAACAGGATAAAAAAAACATTTTTGCTCTCTTGTGCATTGCACATGGTGTTACTTAACAATAGTTAAGTTAACAATGTTAAGTGTAGGGATCATATATGTTATTGTTGGTCCCAAAGGGTAGCCTTCAAGTGGTAAGAAATTGTAGATGGGGGGTTGAATACAATTTGACACAAAGTTTCACTTTTAAATTATTTGTTTATTTAACAAAATGAATTTACAAGATTGTTGCGGAAATATAAAAGGAAATATCTTAAACTAAACAATCTTAAGTTTAACACTAAGCTTTCACTGATGCACTAGTGAGAAATAAAGGAAAGAAAGAATAAGAAGTGAGGAATTCGGCAAGATAGAGATCTTGGGACGTGTTTGAAGGACAACCCTTGCATATGTATTTATACTGCATGCATTAAATGCATGATATGGTCACTTTTATACGTGTTATGTATCTAGTGGACCATGTGTACTATTTGCTATTTTTAAATACCCATGCGTGAGAAAACAAAGTGGGTAAAAAGCAAACAGTTGCTTTATGGACTGATAAGTACGGCGAGAACAGTGTATAGCACGTCCCTTTTGTACTCTATCAGAAAAACATGGTTATCCTCTTTGTGCATTAAAGATAATAAGACAAATATTCTTCATCATGTATACGCCTCTGATCAGTGGCAAAGAGTCGCTGGTCCTTGGAGATCCCAACGAGTCACTGAGGCGGACTTTCTGTTGAGTGTCATCAAGTGGTGCTTAGGAAGCTATCACTGAAATCCGTCTTCAGACCACTAGCGGCCTTGACTCTTATCATCATCTATTTCTTCGACATCGCTGATGATTCTTTGTAGCTTGACTTCTTTGTCTTGGAGATCAATACTTCATTCATATGTATATCTTACATCAGTGTCGCTGAACAGACTCAGCGAGACCCTGATATGAATACTAAATATTACATCAGGTACTTGATAATAAAACAATCAAAAAGAATTATCTGAATGTTAATTCCTCAAGCTTGAGTACAAACAAAGTATCTACACTAAGGGGCTGTTTGTTTTTTAAGAGGTCTGAAGTCTGAAGTCTAATTCCATATCTGAAAAGTTAGAGGTGGTGTTGAAGTCTGAAATCTGAAACTATTAGACTGTTTGTTTTTGTGTCTGAAATCTGAATAAAGAATATTGCTTTTTTGTAAATTAGTAATTTTGATAAAGAGTCCATTTTACAAGGGTAATTTGGTAATTTTGATAAAGTATGTGTACCCTAAATCCCTAATCATTTCAATATAAAATGAAGATGACGTGAGATGTTTTTTTGACTTTTCAAGACTCCTCCCTTCAGATCTACTCCCATAGCAACCGTTGCCCACAACTGTCCACCGCCGCCCACCGCTGCCCCCCACTGCCCACCACCACCTTCTTTCTCTCTTTTATTAACACACTTCTCATTCTCATGAACCCAAAGATTTAAGCCTAAAGAGAAGAAGACGACGTTGACGAGAGGAGAAGGCCACGGTGACGGTGGCAGCGACGGTGAGAGGAGAAGACGACGACGATGGCGACGGTGAGAGGAGAAGGCGACGATGACGGTGGCAGCAATGGTGAGAGGAGAAGACGAAGGCGACGCTGGCGGAGACGGTGACGGTGAGAGGAGAAGACGACGGCGGGTTTTCAGATGATAGGACCATGGTTCTCAGAGGGCAAACTCTCACTTTTTCTTTCAGATGATTTTTCAGATTTCAGAGATATGAACACTTAAAAAAAACAAACAATCTGAAAATTGAAACAGCTAACCGAATTAGATTTCCTTGGTTTTCAGTGATTTTTTTTGAAAAACAAACAGCCCCTAAGTAGTATCATGGTCATCATTATTTCATCCGTCCTAGGAAAGCTTGGATCAACAGTTATAAAAATGAAAAATCAGGAATCTTTAATGTAGATAGTTTGTTTTAGGAATCAAATCGCAAATTTGAGCAAACCGTAAGAACCACCAATGTAATCGACTCAAGTAGTGATGGCAAAAAACGGGCCCAGGCCGGTTATAACCGGTTACTAACCGGGTCGGTTAAAAAGCAGTATCGTGGCTTAACCGGTTAAGTCGTAACCGGTTACGGGCCGATTACTGTTAAGGTGATTTGGAGGTATAAGCGGTTAATTTCGACCGGTTGTAACCAGTTAAGGTCGGTTAAAGCTTATATTTTTTAACTATTTTTAATAAAATTAATGATTAATTCTATAAACCTAAAAAAATAATAACTTGGGGTCACTCAAATTACTTTAAAAAACGTTTTATTATACTTTTAAACTAATTACATTACTTATATAAGAAAATACTGTCACTTAAATATAAAAAACCGCTATTTTCTCAAATAAATCGGTAACCGGGTACGTAACAAGTTACGGGCCGGTTATAACCGGTTTATGCATTTTCGGGAAAAACCTTAACCGGTTAAGGTTTTTGATTAACTAACCGGTTAAGCACCAAAACGGTTACGGTTACAACCGGTTACGTTTGACCATCACTAGACTCAAGTTTAAATTAACCAACCTATAAGCCCATTTGATAGGCCCATATACAAATAAGCCCATTTAAAAAAAAAAGATTTTAACTTCAAGCCCACGATGCCACGTGGCAACTAAACTTTCCAATTTTGCCCTCGGTGTACCGACTCCGCGTAGCTGAGATTTTAGGTGGGTGGGCCCCACCGGAAAGCAAGTGTACAATTTGCTTGGCACACAAGTCTAGATTTGAGACAAATCTGAATCACCGATCACCGGCGCCGGAGCTTCGATCATCTTCACTCTCAGTTTTTTCTCACCGATATCTCCGTGATTTCGTTCTCATTTCGTGAAAAAACTGGAAGAATTTCCGTTCACCGTCACTGGAAATCTCGAATTCTAGCCAAGGTATGGTGTACGATTGAATTCTCAGCGATATCTCTGTGATTCGATTTCGTTTCTGGAAGAAATTGGATGAAATTCCGTTCAACGTCACTGGAAATCTCGAGTTTGAGCCAAGATATGATGAATATGTACGATTGAATTCAATAAATCTGGCGAACGTAGTAGGATTGAGAGCAAGGTCGTCGTTAAAGCCAGACCTAACGAACGAAGACGACGAGGATTTCCGGCCGTGGCGTCGCCGGATATTATCGTCGATGAAGATGAAGGTTTCGTTCTCGTTCACGTGGTCCTCCGCCGTCCGCGCCTCTATCTTCCTTATGCTTCTCGCTGTTTTCGCTGTTGCTTGTTTCTCTCTACCGGTTGAAAAGGTTATGCACCGTTCTTCAATTTTTTCTTTTTGCACATTGTATCAGGTTGAATTTAGAATAGCAGAAGTGTTTTTCTCACTAGGTTTTGCTTGTTGATAAGGTTTGGGGAATAAATTCGGTGAAATAGATAGCAAATTATGTTATGAGAGCTCAAATTCCATGGATATGGATACAAAATTGAAACAAAATCAGTTAAAATGTTGAACTAAATGAGCTTAGATTTTCACTTGAATTCCTAGAATGTAAGAAACTTTTATCTGTTACTCTTATCCTCTGTAAGTCGACATGCTATGTGTCCTTTATCTTTGTTTCATGTTTATCTTGGCCTGCCAAAAGTTTTTACTGAGTTTAAGCTTTGGATTTGTTATCATTACAGCTTATATCTTCACCTCATTTTGATGTTGGTATTGTTGTTTATTTGATGTGTTTCTGCAGATTTTGAAGGACTTTTTGCTGTGGATTAAGACAGAGCTGGGTCCTTGGGGTCCCCTTGTTCTGTAAGACATTTTTTGTTTCCAATGTATCTTACTATTTAGACATTCTTTAGCAGTGAGTTCCATTCTATGAAGTATCTTTCATATTAGTTGTTCTGGTACATTATCCAATCAAATATTATGTCTTATGTTCTCTTTCCCCTCAAATTTGTAGTGCTATTGCTTATATCCCTCTAACGGTATTTGCGGTTCCTGCCTCGGTGCTTACGGTGAGACTGGATATATTTCTGCTCTTGATTCCTTTTGTACATGAATCAATCTATCTTTCTCTCTATAAATAACTGAGGAGTGTATCATATGTCCATGAATCCAATGCTAGAGAGAACCAGCGAAGACAATGAGTGGATGTCCCTAGTGATGTACTAAAACATTTAATACATTTTGTATCATTTCCTAACATCTTCTAGATAAGGTAACTTCTTGTCTAGATGCTAAATAATTAAAGGTAAGCTACTTCTAACCTTAAGTGCGAACCTAATGATCAATAGTTGGGGAATGTTATACAATATCATGAATGAATGCGTCATTGAAACCTGTCAAAGTGGTTGGGACTTCATTTACATAACCTATGAGATCCTATTCCGAATCCAACAAAGATGTATCAATGGATAGCACATAGCAGTAACAACCCCCACCTCGGAGAACGGGGGGGTTGGTGTGGTATTCTGAAAACTATATTAAGGGAATGGACATGGAAGCCCATCTCTTTTGCTCGTGATGAAGAGCTGTTTCTCTCCAGAGGGTGTAGATGCTTGATCTATAAGTAGCATGTAAGAGTGGTAGTGTGGGCCAGCTAGTAAAGAATTGACTATCTGTTTACTGGAATGAACTTCAAAGAGGATTATATAGCAAATGCCTTTTGTAATGATAAGTGTGTCCAAAATAAGAGTTATGCTGTTAACCTGCTGGGTTAAGTTAGGAAACACTGCAATGATAAAAGAGAGTCTCTAGTCTTTAAGAGACTATATCACCACGGGTAGCTATGTGTTGAGCATCAGTGACTGCTATCTGTAATTTAACGCAGGATGAGCTTGTTTAGCCAATGGGTTGAGTTTCTAATGGAGTCTGTCCATTAGGTGGATACATTTTCAGATTGATGCAACTTTTGACAAGTCCTCCGTATATGTTAATGTCTTAACGATGACCAGGAATAAACTATATAGAGAGTGATGACCATCTGCCCTTGACTGCTTGAATGCATTAGTTGACTTTATTTTGTAATATTCATATTATTCATTCTGCATCTGGACATGTCAAGTTGTTAACAACAGGTATGGTTTATAAGTTACTGCTGGTGTTTGGATTCTAGTTCTTATCCTATTCGCTCTGTGTACTTTCATTTAACCTGTAAATGTGTCCTTATATGTTTGTTTATAACGTATGCTTCAGCTTGGAGGGGGGTATCTCTTTGGATTGCCAGTGGGATTTGTTGCTGATTCAATTGGTGCGACTCTTGGTGCAACAGCTGCTTTCCTTGTTGGCAAAACGGTATTTTCCTTGAATGGTTTAACCCAACATTTGATAAAATGCATATCTGCCTCCTCTTAAGGCGGACTCCCACTTTTTTATTTGTAAGCATGGCTGGGAACGCGAAATGATGTAATTTGCATTGCCATAATCATAATCTTTTCTAGCATATGTTATTGGGAAATTATATCTTATTTCCTTTTGTCGATTGTTCCTCTATGTGCAGATAGGAAGGTCTTACGTCATTTCTAAGTTAAAGAAATATCCCAAGTTCCAGGCCATTGCCATTGCAATACAAAGGTCCGGCTTCAAGGTCCGATAAATCTGAATCTTTAAGAAAACAAGTTGATTCACAGTACCTTTTCCTCTTTTGACAGTTTATTCAAAGAAATTATCATTTGTTTTTCCGTGAACAGTAATGGTAGACAGATAGCTGTTTATCATGAGAACACGTTTGATAGGCTTGAAACAGTTGGCTGTGGGGTGTTCTTCTTTGGATGTGATTGTCATGTTTTGCACTTTCAGTTGCACTCATGTAAATATCCATTGTTTATTTCCTAATAGTTCCATTAAGAGGCAACCTCTGAATCGCTAGGAGGTGAATCTTGTTTGGCAAAAAAAAGTCTGCCTCTTAATGGTTCTAAAACCCTCTGAATGATTTTGTATCTTGGGTCTCCATAAACCATTCAGCGCCCTAATTTCATCGTAAACAATTACCAAACAACCATATTTAATTTTGCACTATATCATAATAGCCTCTTAATCATTCTAATCACTTGATCATCCTGCACCAAACCATTCAGTAACTACCAAACATAGGATCAATTATCTACAGCCCTCTGAAGCGTTTGTTACACGAGTCATTTACTATAGTCATTTACTTCTATTTAAGACATCTAATGTTTTTTTCACCTTTTCTCCACAGATTGTTTTGTTGCTCCGCTTTGTTCCCCTGCTTCCATTTAATGTCCTAAACTACCTGTTATCTGTTACTCCTGTTCGCTTGTGGGAGTATATGTTGGCCACTTGGCTGGGGATGATGGTATGCTTCCTCAAAATTTTCATTTAATTTATTTTACTTATGATGTTCTCTTATTAGCAACCACTGTTCAATAGTCAATTATGTGAGCAAAATTGAGTGAAACCAAACCAAACCAAAGAAACCCATTATATCCCACCTGAAGGTGGGGTTTGAAGAGGGCCTGTTTGTTAGCGGCTTAATGACTTAATGGGACTTATGGCTTATTCAGTCAGCTATACATGACTGTTTGGCAGTGGCTTTATGATATAGAAAGTGGCTTATTAAGTAAGCTTCTAAGGGGGAGCTTTATGCAGAAAGTCAAGTTTTTCCCAATTCCATCCCTCCAAATTAAAAACATTTTCCTTCCATCTATGGAAAAACCCTCCCTAACAAAAATCTTCCCAATCTATATAGACAGATTAATCCACACAACCAACTTTATCCATACAGGACTTAATGGAAAACCAACCATACAGCCCCTTACACTGACCTCTACGCAGGGGCATTTCAAACTATTTTGGAGGCCTTGTTACACCTAAAACTTTGATTACATTACACTGCAAAACACTATAACAAAGATACATATATTCAAAGTTTCAAACTACAGAGGCAATGATGAGGCGTATTACTTTTGTCTCTGATAGAAACTAGAGAGGCACCAAGGTGGGCTATAGTTTTACATTCATTGATGAAAGACTCTAAACAATGTAAAATTGGACCTCAAAATTTTGCGCGCCCTATTCAAAATCACAGATAACATGCTAAAAATGGACCTGCCTCTACCCCATAGAGAAAGTGAGAGATGATAAGGTTTTGGAAACACAGGTTAAGAGTAAGCGATAATAACATATAGCAAAATTGAGTGAACAAATTGTAATGATCATGTAGTCAAGTAGGGGCTTAGGTTCCGGTGAGGTTGATGTGAGAAGCGTGAGAAGTGGTTATCAACCGTTGGATGAGGTTGATTCACATTAGGATTAGATGCACTGAATCAATTCCCTTCTAAAGAGCAAACGTGCAATTCATGGGAGGACATGAGATTAAAAGTGATCAACGGTTTAGATCCACATTAAACTCAACTTCTCACATGATCCTTCACAATCAAGTAGCTCCTTTAATTTATATCATTGCATGCTTAATGAAGTCAATACTTTTATAAGAGCATCTCCAACAGAGAATTCTTCAAATTGGAGAACCAAAATGTCAAAATCTCTAAAAAAATTGCATTCATCTCCAACTACTTCCCAATTCTGGAGACATTAACATTGATTATAATATTAAAATACTTCCATTCATCAATAAAAATATTATTTATTTTCAAGGTTTTCTATTGGTGCTTTCCTTTGGTAATCAATTTTCGGGGTTATCTCCATGTTTGGAGAAAAAACCCTTCTCTCCCCTACTTTCTCCATTTTGGAGATAGTTTTAGGGAAGCTATTGGAGCAAAATATTAGCTAAAAATCCTCATCTTCTCCATTCTCTCCCTTTTGGAGATGCTCTAAAGTAGCATGCATGTTGATTGTAGATGGACTTTTGTCATGTTTTCTTGGTTTTCCTGTTGATGACTTTCTCGTTTGCTGCTTACAGCCAATCACATTTGTGTTCGTATATATCGGAACAACTCTCAAGGATCTTTCTGATGTTACACACGGATGGCACGATATATCCAGAACTCGTTGGGTAAGACTTATAATTCTATTACCTTGTGATACCCAGTTTTTCAGGTTATCGCTTACAATAATGAACATACTAAAACATAAATATAATATCAGATTCTTAAGGTTTGAAATAAATGTTAAATTGTTTATCTTGGCTGTAGGTCACATTTGATTAGTTTATGGGAATGAATAAAAAACTACCATTTCGATGAAAGCTTATGTTTATTTCTATAATGTGTCTAGACTAAATAAAAACCAAGTTCAAGTAGGCATTTTATTATTAGTTACATCCCTTACATTCCATGATAAATCTATGTCATCCATTATTAATTTATTATTAAGAGGGTGTTTGGGATTGCCTATTTAAAACAATGTACGCTTTTTAATAGAAGTGCTTATCAAAGTATTTGGTGTTAAACTGGAATTTTATAAAAAGTGTATGAATTAGCTTATGATGATACCAAAATGTAATAAGTTGATAAGTTGTTTTTTAGTGTTCGGTAAATAAGCAAATAAGGGAGAAGGGAGTAACTTATTGCGGTACCATGCTGGGTTAAGTTAATAGTAGAATCAAAAACTCCTTATTAGTTATTACTGTTTTGGCACCGGTATAAGCATTTTTTTTACCATCCAAACACTAAAATCTCGTTATTACTGGTACCATAGTGAAATAAGTTAATAAGCACCTTAAATAAGCAATCCCAAATACCCCATAGTAAGCCTATCTTGTAATTATGCACTTAACTGTGAGGTGTGTTTGGTATGTAGGACAGAACAAGAAATTCAGTGAAATAAAAACTTTGTCACACGTTTGGTATGACATTATACATATGGGACAAAATTTGTAAATTACTAAACTACCATCTTGAGTTAAACCCTAAAATCTTGCACAATTCTTTCACCTGCCTATCTCACTCTTGCCTGTCCCGTCAGGTTTCTATATTGAAAGCTTTCACATTTTTTCATATTAATATTTGAATCTTAACTAAATTAAATCTACTTTTTGCTAGATGTTGAAACTTGAAATAACTTAATTCTGTGATAAGAGTCATATGTGGTCTTAGTTTTGTTATAAAGAAAAAAAAAGGACTCAATTCATATAAATCTGTTTCCCATTTCCACTCTGATCAACTGTTTCTGTAAATGCAGATATTTATAGTTTCTGGGCTCATGGTATCAGGTAAATTTATATAGTTTCTTATTGTTCCCTCATTTCCAACAAATTATCTATAATTTCTCCAAAATGGAAGAACAAAAGTTAGAATCTCCAAAAGGAAACTTACATTTCAACTCCTCCGGTTAATCTTTTGAAGGTTTCAACATTAATTATATTATTAAAACGTTTAAGATTTTATATCGCAATAGATTTTCAGATAAATTTATATGAAATGATAATACATCATTTTAACCTAAACGATAGAAAAAAAAACTTCTCTTCTCTATACTAATGGAGGAACGGAAGTCAAAATCTACAAAGAGAAACTTACATTCAACTCCCTCATTTTCTCCATTTAAAAGTTTTCGACATTAATTATATTATTAAAATATTTAATATATTTATATCCCAATATCAAATAGATTTTATATCTTGTATCCGAATATCAAATAGATTTTATATTTTATATCCCAATATCAAATAGATTTTATATGAAATGATAATACATTCAACCTAAACAATAGAAAAATACTTCTCCTCTATGTTTAGTTGTTTCCCATTCCGAAGAAAGTTTTGGAGGATCTCTAACAGCAAAAATAAATAAATTGAAAACTCTAAATCTCCATTTTAGCGATTTTGTCTATTTTGGAGAACTTGATGGAGATGCTCTCTAACAGCAAATAAATAGATTTTAACTCTAAATCTTCATTTTAACGATTTTGTCCATTTTGGAAAATCTGTTGGAGATGTTCTCCAAAATGAAGAATCAAAGTTCAAAATCTCCAAAGAGATTACAATCAACTCATACAACTTCTTTATTTTTGAGATTATAACATTAATTATATTATTAGAATATTCCATATTGGTGGAAAAAAAATCATCATTTCGGGGAATTCTCCAAATTTGGAGAATTTCACACAAGCTCTCTTGTTTTCTCCTTTTTGGAGAATTATTTGGCGGAAAAATTTATCCACAATCTCCATTTCCTTCATTTTAGAGAATCTGTTAGAGATGCTCTTAGGAGCTGTATAACATATTCATGTCTGCTTCATTTAATGGCACCTCATGTATCTCGAATATTAACTAATGGCATACTGTGGTTATCATGACAATAGTGATGATGATCATTTACATCATTCGAGTTGCAAAAACTTCCCTCGAAAAAGCACTGGACGAGAACGGCTCGATAGACGGCATAGATTTACATTCCCCCAGCCTGCCTATCTTAGCCGATTCAGCACTCGGTCTCCATCAACCTCTGATACCCACAACTCCAGATGATCTTGTTTGATTCAGCCCACTTCCATTATAAATCCTTCCCCATTTAGAATAAGGTCAGCTAGGAAATCCGCCAAAAATTCCGAAAATACCCATCCTACCTACCTTATTAGTATAAACAAGAAATCGAATGGAGGGATATCTTGTTGAAAGATGATCGTAACTGAAAATGCTCCGTTTTCTCTTTAAGATTCATGGCTGACCTGTCTTTTTCTTTGGATCGGCAATCGGGAAAGGGGTGTTATACACACCGTTGAAGGAGAATTACACGCGATGATGGAAGCATGTTGGCATTTTGATTTGTAATTTATGAACAAAGTTCATATTTTTATGTAATTTATTCATATCTCATTAGGCTGCATTTTGATTCTTCAGAAGTGTTGGTTTTGTTAGGTAAGCAAATCCTTTGGGTTTTCAATTTCTATGGCTAGGGATGTATAAGGGGCGGAATGCATTCCGCTCCTGTGCGTATAATTCCCGACGGGTTTGGGAGGCAAGAATCTCCACTGGGTACAGGAATACTAGTTGGATAGAGATGTACAAAATGCTGAAGCCCGAAAGTCCGGTTTGAACTAGGTTTGAAAACTTATGAGCTTTACTAATTAAAAATCTAAACTCTAAATTAGGGGTGTAAATGAGCCAAACCGGCCTCAACTCGTTTAAGTTCATAAGGTTGGAGGTTGACTCGTTTTGAGCCTCATGTATCAGCCTCGAGCTCGAGCTCGACTTGTTTGTCAGACGAGCATAAGCTTGGCTCGAGCTCGTCTCGTTTACCTATAAAAGCTCGAGCTCATTTAAACTTTTTGGGCTTGTTTATTGTTTTTGTTTTTTTTATATAATTCTATTTAGGGTTAGGTTCAAATGAAAACTCATTTTTGGTTGCGAATGTAAGGACAGACTAGCGTGCGCCACGTATCATATATTCAGTCTGGATAATACAAGATTATCCAGACTGAATATTGATGAATAAAACATGAAATACGACACGTGGCACTCACTCAACGTTCACAATTAAGAATGAGTTCGTAGCCAAACTTTCGTTGATCAGGCTCGCAAGTCTAATCGAGCTTGGTTATTAAATGAGCTTAATTGAAGTTCGAGCTCGGCTCGGACTTGCTTAACTCGAGCTCGAATCGAGCTTTTAACAAATTGATCCAGAGGAACCCACGAACAGCTCGGCTCATTTATGTCCCTACCAAAAACCTTGAACTATTTTTGCTCACAGAAAACGAGCTAGGAAAGCCTGTAAAAGCCTGGGCAGAGGTAGTGGTATTGGGTACCCTGCGATTTGCATTTAGATGACAATTATTTTTTAATGGTACTCTTATAGTTTCTATTTGATTTTGTTAATCCATATTAAAAAATGAATTATATATGTTAGTAACTTAAAAATAATCTAAAAGTAAGTAGTCATTTTGATCTATTAAATTCACCTCCTATCGAACTCTCTCATTTTCTTAAAACATAAATACCCGTTTTGAACTGATTAAATTTACCTCCTACCAAACTTTCTCATATTCTTTTACTCCCTCTGTTTTAAAATTATTGTTCACTTTTGACTTTCTAAAGTCTTTCATTTTCGACTTCGATCTTAAATGTTTTTGTTTGTATTATATAATATTTGACGAAAATTATACAATAAAAATACAACTCATTCATATATTTTGCACCAAGTATAATATAACACAAATTTTTTTAAGGTTAAAGTTGAAAAAGAAAGACTTTAAAAAGTCAAAAGTGGACAACAATTTTGGGACGGAGGAAGTACCATTTTATCAACATCTTTGTAATTTATGAAGGGCCATTTAAAAAAAAAAGGCAGGTTGAAAAATATGCATTTATATATAAAAAACAATAAAAATTGAAAAACAATTTGACAAATCAAATATTCCATTTAGTTTCGACAATTTGATAATCTAGAAAAGAAATGGGCGATTACATGCTTGTTACAACAAATGCAAGAAGAGCAATTTTGATGTTAAAACGTCATCCGTGGTGGTTTTAACTTGGAGTTAATTTATTTGAATCCAAAATACAGTATAACGAATCAAACATATGTACGATTAGACCAAAAGAGACCCTTCCATGATCGTAGTGGCTTTACCTCGAAGAAGTACTCTTTGATTTGTCTTATCTAGATGGAGATGCAAAATGCCACTTCTAGGTGATGCCTAAGTAAACACCGAAAAACATGTATAAGAGAATAACGTAGGTAGTCAATAATCACGGAAACAACTTTATACTTCTTAGGCCTTAGAGTTATAGGTAAATTTTACATACTATCCTCCCTAGAACATGATTCATTGTGAGGATGTAGTCTAGACAAAACCTAGATTAATTTTTTTTCTTCTAGAAAACATGATTCACTGGGTTTGTTGGAATTCTATATGTGCTACACCTAGGGGACAATTACCAAACACCTTACTAGGTAAGCAATTACAATTCAATAACCCTATCAAATGAGCATAAAATGGCCTGAGAATTTTACCAGGTAAGACAAAAAGGTAAGCATTGAAAGTCTTACGCATTAAGTGAGGGTTACGACTCAGTGATAAATGTTACCCGATAAAGTAAATAAGGGTAGTGACATGCTGGTAAACGTCACCTAAGACCATTTTCTTCTCGGACATACGTTGTAATTCTCTTCAAAAGAGCTAATTTGGGAGATAATATGATGGAGTTTCACATATCTTTTTTCACATGGTATCAAGGTCAACATCTACAACTTTAATGATTCAATAATCTGGGAAATGGACCAATCTTTACCCGACTAGCCCCACTTGACACTCTGGGACAATCTTGTGCTCATTTGGCCTTCATCGGAGGGTTGGACCATTTCTTCTTCTCTCTCTCTCTCTCTCTCTCTCTCTCTCTATATATA
>LUCG01229236.1:0-11107 GCA_001633085.1 Carthamus tinctorius
AATTCCATTTCCTGCCAACCAAACAGAATTTGGAATTGGATTCCAATTCCTGCAGGATTCCAAAAACATTTCAAAAACATTCCAGCGAACCAAACGCCACCTAATAGTTTGAAGCTTCTTTGGACATTCAAATTCGTGCAAAAACTTCATCCCATATGGCTTAGTGATTTTCACGATCGAATTTATTGTTATCATAACAAACCAAAGAAATGTTCCACAAAGACGTGTGATATGTTTATAGAGTCGAATATGTTAAATAGCCTCGAGGGGAATATGTATGTATTTTGTTTCCTACAAGTAACAAAACTACTAACTTACTACATCATGTTATATAAAAACAAAGAAGATGATGATGATGATGATGCATGCATGCCATTTCTTTAATTAAGATTTGTTCATATTTGTGCAAAAAGAAGTTCATTCCATGTGTCGGGAATTCCCGGCAAGCACCAATGTAAACAATCTTGCATCCCTGGTGTCGGTCGGATGCTGTATCTTGATATATGACCTTCTTCTCTTACCTGAGAAAGTGCTGTTATATCCAGAAGCTTCACATCTGTTCCCTTCACTGCCCCTGATGCAATTGGATCACTAGACTCATCTTGTACAACTTCCAATGCTCCAGGGGTAGTGCTGTCACATGTACCTCCACTGTTCCAATCTCCATTGAAGAAATGCCTTGGTGAAATCGACCTGTACAACGCCTTCAGCTCTCCTCTTCGCTCCTGTAATTCACCATTCATCCAACTCACGATGCTGTAAATTGTAAAGTTTTTAGCACCTCCTATATCTGCAATCCGCCTATTTGTGTTAGGCTTCCCACCCACATACATCACCCATCGGTTCCCATTGATCTTCCCTCTGTTCCAGTGATGCCCTGTGTTCAGAACCACCACATGGAATCTGCTCAAGAATCGTTTCAAGAAAGCCGGTGGTCGATCCAGGTGCATTGCAAAATAGGTGGTACGGTTCGTGGGGTCCAGTGGCTCCAAGTCACACAGGCTGGCAGACCAATAATAGAGGATTGTGGTGTTGGTTTTCTGGAAACGGTAAGCCCAACCGTCTGGACGAACTGATCCACGAGCTTTCACCAGACCATATTCCTTGCCAACATCTTCAACATCATGCGTCTCCTCTCCACCTGTCAGCATGCACATTAGAGATTGAAACTGCTGCCGACCCAACGAATCCCCAATAAATGCCAGTGTTTTGTCCTGCATTCTGGAGTACATCTCAAACACAATCAGCAAAGATGGTCATTTGTATCAACAAATATTTCAAGAATTTGACTACCATACTTTTTAAGGAACTTAGGCCCTGTAAAATCATCCATATCACAATCTTTTGGGTGCCACCTTAACTTCTCATAGGCAAAATCTGTTCGCTGTGTCAAACGGCAAGCCCACATCCCCGACAACCACTGTTTACAACCAAAACCCGAATACAGAGGCCGATTCTCATCAGCGACCCATCTCCCTTTACCAAAGTTGCAGACTGGAATACAAGTAAGAAAAATTTGAGAAGTAATGAAGTATATAACAAACTGTAGTGTTATCTAAATAACAGATGAAATTAGCTCTATTCTCAGTTTATGAGGCCCTGTTAGTCACCTTCTAGGTTCTCTACTAGTGTTTTTTTTTTCTGCTACTGATTTATGATTATACATACAACTTTCCAGTAGAAAGGTTTATGTTTCATGCTGGATATTTTTATTAAAAAAAGAGAGAGAACTAGGAAAACTAACATAAAGACACAATTTTTTGCACTAGCACAAACAAAAATTCAACAGATGGATTGCTTTAGATCATCATTTCAGCTTCAGACTATAATGTTTATTTAGGATTTATGGCTTACAGACTTTAAGACAATGATTAGCCTACAGAAATCGACTTCTGTGTTCATGATCTAAAATGCATAAAAAACACAATTTTGTAGAAAGTTACAGAGTACAGACAGCTTACAATATGAAGAGAATCCCTTGAAAATCATCAATTAACATAACTGTGCGATACAGTGGTAGCTGAACATAAAAATGCTATAAAACTGCATACCAAACTATGAACAAAAATAAGGATGCTCATGACTGTTACTCGCTTTAATCACAAAGATGCCATTCAGTCAATAAGTGATTTCAGGTATGTTGCAACATATGGAGCTTTACCTCAGAAAAGAAGGGACAAGATTCTTGTGCTAATTTTCTATGTCACTAAGTTTTGAATTATGAAATATAAAACAAAGTAAACCACACCTTGCTTTTCCACATCTGACATCGGCACGGCAATGTCTTCCCTTCCCACAGTTGAATCTACTTTCTTAGGAGCCATTGGTTCAACTAACTGTTGTTGTGGTGGTTCTGAATCGTTGTATCTTTTAGATACTTCGCTAGAAACAGGATTTTCAACAAAATTTGTGGTATTTTCTGCAACAATGTGATAGGAAAAATTGTGAAACATAGAGCAGGCTGGATCAGATGTATAATGTCCAAGAATCACAAACAAAAGTGAGACCAGCAGATAAGCTTTGTTTTGTTGCCATGCTTGTTTATAGAACATACATAGCATATGTTTATGTTTTTTTGGAAGAGGTATCCCAGACCACATTGGGCCCAGACTAATCCTCGGCAATTTTTGGGCCGAAGCCCGACTGCTAAAGCATGCAGCCCGGGGTCGAAGCCCCCGTACCTCCAGAATGCGTCCCCCAGGGCTCGAACTCGGGTTCACCACTATGTAGTGCCCAAGCCTTTACCACTAGGCTAACACTCCTTTGGTAGCATATGTTTATGTTATTACTATATATTAAATCATGGTGCGACTCTTGACGGATGAAAGATGTCTTACTTTACATAGCCATGCTGTGATTCTTAAAAAACAAGATTATCAGTGTTCGGCACTAAAGACCGCCATAGTAGGATATAGCCAATTCCTAGATACAAAATTTTAGGTTCACTTTGTGCCAATTGTCAACAAACGAATATTAGCAAATAATCATCCTCAAGGTATGAAGGTATTAACGTTGGCTCTCCCTTGCTGAATTTTGTGAAGTAATGTGTAAACATAGCAATTTAGTTCACTCTTGGAGATCTCTAGCGTGGTTGCACAATACCCTCTTTTGTGTTTTGTCCTTAAACAAGTGCATATATACCTAATGGTGATTTGTATTTTGAACATAGTTTCGGCCTCCCTCAAGAATTTCCAAAAACAAATTCGCAAGCCAGAACATCACATACACAACCTCTCTACTCCTTCAGATAGAGCAAAAACCTGTGTACATCTTACCTCCAAGACCTTACGTCCAGCTGGGATAAAAGGGTATTGATTTGGTATTCTGTTGCCAGTTGCCACAGTTGTAATGAATATCCTTCCTTGCTTAAAGCTTAAGTTATGATATATAAAAGAAAGTAACAACGCACCTTGCTTGTCCACATTTGTCATTGGCACACCATCAACTTCTCTTCCCGCCGCTGAATCTAGTTTTTTAGGGGCCAATGGTTCTACTAACTGCTGTTGTGGTGGTTTCGAGTCACTAGATACTTCACTGGAAACAGGTTTTTCAACCATGTTTGTGGTATTTTCTGCACAAATGTGATGGGAACAAGTGTGAAATATATAACATGCAAGACAAAATTTATAATACCTAAGAAGCACTGATAAAAGTGAGACCAGCTAATTGTTCGCTTTTAAGCTCTTTTTTTTAAGGGTGTCCTAGACTATGCCCAGACTAATCCTGGAAAATTGTGGATAAACTCGGTGGCCTCAATTGTTGCATACGCCTGGATTTAAGCTTTGTTTTGTCATCACAGCCATAATGAATAACCCCCCTTTAGGATTGCTTGAGTCAAATAGGTTTGGTTGATTCTTCTCCTTTGACCCCTAATATTTTAGTACTTGGGATTGTCTAAGCAATTCAACTCTATTATGTCTTGAAAGCTTAGTTAATCCTATGCAAACTCAAAATTTCCTTCCATCACTGCTGCTTGTAATAAAAGTTAAGAAAGCAAAAGATCCAATCAGAAAATTAAGAAGAAGTCTTAATTTCTTTAATTGTCATTGCTGTTTTATCCCAAAAAAAGTTGTTCGCCAGGTAAGAGAGAAATGGCTAACATACAAGAAAATTTCTACCATGGTGCTTTTTCTGAGCAGTCACTGAATATTCATCCCTTTGAATGTCCAAAGAGGGTGTATTTATGGAGCTTAATGGTGATACCGGATCCACAACTCCTACATTTCCTGAAGGAGCGTCCAAAGAGGGTCTGTTTATGGAACTTGATGGAGATACTAAATTCACAACTACATCAGCTTCTCTTAAATCGTCTACTTGCTTCACTTTTACTTCTCCGGCTGCCATCAGAATAAAGTTTATTAATTAGCTGATGAAAAAACAAGGTTCACAACACATTCTAATGCATACAAAGCATGCTCGACTACAAAAACAGCTTCACTGCAAATATGCAAGAATATCTTTTGTGATATTAGACATTGCAAATAAACTCTTGACGTCTTGGACAATCAAATAAACATCATGAAAATACACTCATCTAGAATATCATGGTACATATTTCAAATTAAACAAGTCCCAGAATATGGAAAAAATGAAGCTGCCATACACCAACATTAATACGTATTGTGATATTTGTTGCTATTGAATGTCCTGGAAACAAGTAGCATAGTTGATAAGCCAATAC
Organism: Carthamus tinctorius; assembly: GCA_001633085.1. NCBI lineage: Eukaryota > Viridiplantae > Streptophyta > Magnoliopsida > Asterales > Asteraceae > Carthamus > Carthamus tinctorius. The sequence continues at coordinate 4,682 of LUCG01229236.1, forward strand.
CACCACAGTATGAGAATTTTTGTTGGCACATGAGAAGCTAATGACTAATAGCATGAGTGATTAAAAAGCAAGATAAATAAACCTGGAAAAAGCTGTAGCAGTTGAGCATGAGATGGAAGTAAGGTAGCGAGAAGGGGGGTTTTCTCCCAATGCCAAACAAGAATGGTGGTAAAAACGACAGCAATGAAGAAGAGAGACAGCTGCTTGGTTCTCCGTTGATAGAAGTAACCTCCTCCTCCTCCTCCTTTCATCATCATCATCATATTGTAACACACTAACTAGTACAACAACAACAGAAGACACAAATTGTAGTTGTTTGCCAGGGTGTCTGCAACACAGATTTGAAGATAGATGTTATTAAGGAATAGGAATAGGAATAGGATCTGCCTATTGCATCAGTTGAGTTGATCTAAAATTCTGTGGATGAATGAAATCTTACATAATTGGAGTCGATGAGATTGAGGAGTTTTAAATAATTGTAAAGAGAAAGCAATGATGAAACAACAGCAACATTGATTAAAAGAAGATGTATGTAGTATTGTATAGGCAAAGAAGAGTTGGTAAATGAAAGAAGTAGATGATACCTGCCTACCAATGGAAGAAGTTGAGTCTGGAATAACAATAATAATAGAAAAGAGATGAAGATGAAGATGAAGATGAAGATGAAGATTTGATCTTAAATTATTAATTACAGGCTCCTTGGCTTCAATCAATCTCAATCTCAATCTCAATTACAGTTTCTTTTGGCCAAAAATTCCTCCGTCTCCGGTGGTCGTCGGTCATCGGTATTCAGAAAACCATTGGGCTTGGGCTTGGGCTTGGGCTTGGGCTTATGGAGAATGGAAGAACAACTGAAGATGGGAATTTATAAGTAAACTAGCATATCCATTTTTACATTCTAATATGTGTGGTTTTCACTATATTATGTCATTATCTTCCTTACTACTTTTTAATTCATGATTTGCATTTGAAGATTGTAGTAGGTTTAATACATAAAGAAAATTGCGTCCTACAATGGTTGAGAACGTGTCCTCAACTCGTTTACCAAACACTTATCAAGTCACGTTACTTTATTGGATGAATTATGGCTAAGATATTTGGTAAGCGTGACTTAGGGGTTGCTTACTAAGTACTTACTAGGTAAGCATTTACCATGTTGATTGAGCATACCAAGAAGCTTAACTGGTAAGAGACAAAGCAAGGGCCGAGAGTCTTACCTGGTAAGTTTGAGAAACGACTCTTATCCAGTAAGCATTTACCGGGTTTAAAAAGTTTACCAACAATCAATTTTCATGGCCAAGGATGTTACACGATAAGGTAAATAAAGGTGAATCTCTTGCTAGTAAATACTTACATTGTAAAATTTTAGTAAACGACCCCTTAGTCTATTTCAAACGTCTGACTGGTAATTATATATATAAAAAAAACCCTTACTTATGAGCCGTACGTTAGATACTTCAAGGTAGAACGAACTACCCTTTTTTGTGACTTTTCTTAAGTTTGATTTTTTGTACCACAATTGTACATATTAGATTTCTAGAAGAGTTTTTTATGCTGAATTAAAACAATAAAAGAAATTTTTGATTCTAGATTATTCATATAATCAAAGTTTTTAATTTTTTAGTAGCATTTGAATTCTGAATTGAAACCATATTATTTGTTTGCTTTTTTGGCCTTTCAATTTATAATTGCAAATGATAAATTGAGTCTTAAGAATTACGTTTTCTTATTAATCAATCATGTAAAACTTAAGCTTATGTACAAGCCAATTTGAATTTCAACTAAACATAACTTTAAAAAATAGAAAGGCAAGGGCAGAGAATAGAATGAAACAGGAAGCAAAGTTGACGGTTCAAGTTCTCACTTTAAAATTGAAATACGTCCTGCTGTATTACGTGGGTACACAACCGGTATGTGTGTGTATATATATACATACATACATACTATATGTGTGTGTATGCAGTAAGTCACGCATAGCAGTGGTATCGCGGTGGTCATCATTGAGTTTACCCAGATACTCCTTACCAACTTCATACCACTCGAACTCCTTAGTTTCTAGGTCTCAAAAACTCAAAAATTAGGTAAACAACCCCTTAGTCTATTTCAAACAACTTTAAGTTAGAAGTTTTTTTTATTGTAGATGTTATATTTCTATGTATTAAATCATGGTACGACTCTCTTGACCGATGAAAGATGTCCTAGGTGTCGTTTGTTTTTAAGAGGTCTGAAGTTTAATTCTGATTTCACATCTAAAAAATAACAGGCTTTCAGACATTTTTTAAAAAATAAACAAATACTCTTAAGTCTACAAACCTTGTAATTTTGATATTTAAGAGGTTTTAAGAGATATTTTTTTTTTAAAAACAATCAGACCATTATTGTCATATTAAATTAACTATTAATATTTTTATTAAATTAACTGATAATATTTTATAATTAATTATTTATTTATGTTATTTATATTATAATAATTAATTATTTATATTTTAAATAAATCATATTTAGTATTTTTGTGATATTATAAATTATTAAAATATAAATTATAAAGTAGTTAGTGGACACCATATAGGTTTGGTTTATTCTTCTCCTTTGATCCCCAATATGTTGAGGACTTGGGATTGTCTAAGCAATTCTTCAACCACCTAACACATTTTTCTTCTTGTATTATATATTGGTTAATCTCATGCAGACTCAAAATTTCCTTCCATCACTACCACTTATAATAAACATTTTTAAAAAAAATAAAGCAAAATAAACAAAGAGAAGATCGGGATTTGTACATTGATGAAGGCGTAAATAGTACCCCGACCAGGGTAGCAGAAATTAAGACCAGAATATAAAAAAGAATATATAAATTTTGTTATAGCTTCAACAAGCAAGCACTATGGATTTTGTAAAGTCCCACTAGATCTCTTAACTTGATAAATACCTCCGGTTACCAAAGACACATAATTCTGTGTGTTTGTGATAAAAATATGTTGTTGTTAATGCTTTTTCTGAATCAATTGTCACTATTTTATTCGTTAATATAACATACACATCATATATATATATAGTGTTTTGAAGACAGAGACTACAAAATGAAGCAAAAGAGATGAGAAACCTCCTCCCCGAAAGAATGAATTAAGCTGCAGAGGGCATCAAAAAAAGCAAGAAGAAGAAAACCACTTGCATACAATTAATTTTGTACAAATTAAAAAAGCTATCCTCAATTGCCATGAAATCTTGTGGAATTACATAACTAGACTCGATCATATTCAATTTAAATGCTAAGTTGAATCTAAAGCTAAGCAATACAAGATGAAACAACAGCTAGCTAGCACCATCAAAATTAATTCTTTCTTTAATTAATTTGATATTAACAAATTAAACTTAGTTATACATGGTGTTCCCAAGTAAAAGCAATAGGGCTCTTCACTTCCTTTTTACCATTCCAACTTATCCATCCAAATGCATGACCATCTCTTCTATTCTTATTCTCCGACACAAATGTAATTGTATATCGCAACCTTTCTCCCACCTTTTTAAAAACAAGCCTTCTTGGCTTCACAACGACTTCAACACCTTCAGGTGCACCCACTGCCACCTTGTAAACAGATCTAGCATCCCCAACGTTTGTCAACCTACGCGTATATCTCACGACTCTTGAATTCCCAAAAACAACAGAGAACGAAGGGTAGTTCAGTTGGCCTGGGTCCCTAAATCTCTTGGTACAACTAGTGACATTGGCAATAGCAGCCACTTGCTTCATGGTGTAGCCCAAAGAGCAAACCAATGCAATATATTCTTTGGTTGATATATCATACACAAGCCCTGGAGACATAGCCTCATGTGGTACCACATGACCTGCTCCATGAGCCCATGGGGTAGACAATCCACCTCCCGAAGCATCGCGTAGCGTTGAATTGGAGTTGTCGATTGTGTAGGCAGTGGTTATCAATGCGGACTTGATAGCGCTTGGACTCCATTCTGGATGTGTTGCTTTCAGTAGTGCAGCCACACCCGCAATATGCGGGCAAGACATGGATGTACCTGCAATACAATTAAAAAATGTCATTGGCCAGGAGCGATATCCATGCATCATAATCCTAGTCTAACACGGATACCTTTTTTTATTAAATAAAATACAATCATGATTTATAACTTTATATACCTGAAATTATGTTGAATTGTGTTTTTCGGGTATCAATTTCCAAGTTGGTGGGGCCAATAGAATCAGGCCATCCAGCCAAAATGTTGAGTCCAGGTCCAATTACATCTGGCTTCAATATTTCCGGCGTCACCTTATTAGGCCCCCGGGAACTAAACGCCGCCACCACCGGCGATGGCTTCACCCCCAACACCGTCCCACCAAACCTCAGCACAACCACCGGTTTTGCATCACTTTTCAGGTACTCCCTAATCTCATCCCCAGCCTTCTTCCCCACAGCCACCGCCGGTAACAGATGGCTGTCTGCCAACAATCCATCCCCACTCGTCGCAGTATTCGCGAGTATCATACCGATACCGCCGGCTTGTTTCACCACCAAACCCTTCTCCACACGTGTATTCACTCCCCTATCACACAAAACAACCTTACCTCGTACCAAATTCGGTTCAAGAGATTCCGTTAAACACAGATTACTATTATTATTATTATTCCAAGCGTTTTGATAAACCAACTCCACCGGTCGATCGCCCATGCCTTTCCCGCTATACAACGATACTCCGGTGACCCGTTTTCCGTTTCCAAGGTCGACATAAGCCGGAAAATCACGGTCTAGAGTCCCGGCACCAACGGTCATGATCCATGGAGCAGCGTTCGCAACCGTGGCCTTCGTGGGCCCCCTGTTTCCGGCCGAACACGACACAAACACACCCATTTGCATCGCCTTGAACGCACCGATCGCAATAGAGTCTTGATAATAAGGCTTGGAACCAGCACCGATAGATATAGACAAGATGTCGACACCATCGGAGATGGCCTTGTCCATGGCCGCAAGGATATCCGAACCGAGACAACCCAATTTCCAACAGACTTTGTAAGTAGCAACCCTGGCATGGGCCGCCATCCCACGTGCCGTGCCGTTAGCATACCCAAACAGACTCGCGTTGCGGACTTGTGCGCCGGCCGCCGTGGTCGATGTATGTGTGCCATGACCGTCGTGGTCACGGGGTGAGAATCTTTCCCTTTCTTGTGTTGTTGCCATGCTAAACCCTTTGTAAAACGTCCGAGCACCGATCAGTTTCTTATTGCATGATGTTGCCTTGAAATCTTTGTATTGTTCGCACTCACCACGCCACCTAGCGGGCACAGCGGGCATCCCGGAGTCGTCGAAGCTCTTCAATTCCGGCCAGACTCCGGTGTCGAGTACGCCTATGATGACGTCATTGGTGGCACGGTTGAGTTTTTGACCAGCTGATAAGAAACCACCCAAGTGTAGCTCGTCGTGATCAATCCCTAAAAAGTGAGGAGTACGAGTGGTGTGAAGATGGTAAATAGTATCTGGGTAAACTCCGAGGACGGAATCTGATTCCAGTAGGGATTGAGCTTGTTGAGGATGTAAGTAGGCGGCGTAGCCATTGTAGACGGTGGTGTAAGAGTAGAGAAGGGTGTCAGGGGTGGCGGAGGTGAGAGATTGAAGGTGGTGGGCATACCAGTGGTGGTGGGTGGGGAATGATGTAGGTTTTTGATGGTGGTAATTGATTTGGACAATGTAGGTTTGCTTAGTGGCTAAGATAGTAGATGATGGATGAAGAATGGCTGCCAAGAAACATAGCCATAGCAAAGAGACCATGGTCTCAAGTTATTTTGTTATGGAGATATATGATGAAGATGTAATACATATATAAAGCCAAGGTTGTTTTTGTTATTTTGTTATTTTGTTATGCTGATGCAATATTTGTCCACATGGAAGGGATGAAGGGGTTCAACTTTTAAGTGATGGATTCTACCAAAGTTGTTTCTTTTTTGCTATATATATACACACACCACCTCACCCACATGATTTTTGACTTCAAATCTATAATATAAGAGTAAATTACGGATTTGGTCCTTGTGATTTGGTGGTTTTTACGGTTTTCGTCCGTAAACTTCACTAATTACGGATTTGGTGCCCGTGGTTTTTAAGTTCTGTTGGATTTGATCCCTGGCTTTGACGTTCGTCTAGCAGCTCCGTTAAAGATGATGACATAAGGGTCATTTTACATTTTTGGTATTCTTTTTGGATTTTTTTTTTAAATGGACTGATTATTTTGTCTTTTTATACTTTTAACACACCAATTATAACATGACACGTGTCCTTTATATGTTTTTTTTCTTTTTATCAATCATAAAATAAAATTATATTACATTATATGTATGTATGTATATTTGTGTGTATGTATATATATAGACAAGTGTGAAAATATTGTCGATGAGGGAGGACGACTTCTGGCCACCTCCAC
>LUCG01229281.1:0-11165 GCA_001633085.1 Carthamus tinctorius
TTATGTTTCTATGACTTCATTATTGTTATCATATGTTTAAGGCATCTCATATGAATATAACAGATATGTATAAGAGTTTAAAGTGACATACATTTTACATGGCGGAGGATTCATGATTTTTGTTTGCTAAGAGCATCTGCATGGTTCTCTTGAGGTTTAGGAACCGGTTCATTGGTTTACAAGGCATTGGGAAGGACCGGTATAGTTCATATGAAGCGCTTCATAGCAGAAAAAATGGGGTTATACTATCTTTTTAATATTTTAATATTACCAATCTTACTCATATAAAATTGTTATTTTTTTCTATATTTTTATATTTAACAATCTAAAACTCAATTTTATTTTGGAGTCGAAACTTAAATGTTGATATTTTTATTTTTAATTAATCAATCTTAAAATAATTTGATAAAATAAATAAGTTAATGCTGAAATTAACTTGTTTTTTAGTTATATTAATTATTGATTGTAACTTTTAATTATCATGACTTATTTATTGTAATTTCTAGTTATTGTATTTGATTATGAATAGAATATGTTTATTTGATTATGAATAGAAAGTTGACATGGAAGAGAGAGAGGAAAGAGAAAGTTGACGTGTAAGAGAAAGAGGAGGCTGATGTGACACTCATGAACCTCAGGTTCATGACTGCGGATGCTCTGAGAGTATCTTTAAGGTATATTAATTGTCGACAAAATTATTCGATGTGTTTTTACTCTAAGGTGGCTTGATTCACATAATGGTTTTGGATAAAATAGAATTTGTCAAAGAAATTTGACTTTAAAGGAGTTGAAATGTAATATTGTCAAATTTAACATGATTGGTTGACATAATTAGAATTTGTTATATGAATAGAATATGTTTGTTTGGTTCACATAATGTAACTTTGAAATTGAAATAAAATTTTAATAAATGATTAAAATATGCTTTTGATAATTTTAATTTTCTTTTATACAAAAAATGTTTTAATAAATTAGTCATACTTTATTTTTTAACTTACTTTAACATAGTTTAACAAACTAATTATTAAATAATTTAATATAATTAAAAAATATTTACCAAAATAATGATATAATAAAAAATTTAATAAAATAGTAATTAAATACTTTAATAATAAAATAATTGGAGTAAATAGTAATTCAAAATAATGAAAATGTTAAATTCCATTCCATTAAAACACCATTTCTTTTATCATGGAGTTTCCAAATCTTTTATTCATAAAGTTTGTTGGAATTCAAAGATTATATTCATCAAAAAAATTGAACTAATTATATTGTATCCAGAGATTTTTAACTATATTTTTATTGTTTTTGAGGAATTTTTAGATTTTCTTTTTTATCNAGAATTTTCTTTTTCTTTTCTGGTTGATTACAAGGTGACTTTTTATGATTTTCCCGTTGGTAAGATAGAGGACCGGAATTATTAGGATAAAGACTATGATAGAAAGTTTAAAAAAGTTGTTTTAACCTTTGTAGTTATATTCATAACCAGTCTGAATACCAAATTGGACCTTCAATTCTCAAAAAAGAAATCTAATCTGACCAAGTCTGGGCCTCTGTATAAGTTCCAAGCCCAAAAACCAGCGAGTAGGGTTTGAGGTGGGCTTAAGCCCAACACAGTGGATAATTGACCTCAAAAACCAGTCCAACAGCCAACGGGCTTGTAGCCCAGCGACATTTGGAGTAGTGTTAAGGTGTCCCCTTTCTTTGTGGTTGTGAGTTCGAGTCACGTCGTGAACAGTGGTGTAGATTTAGGAGTAGATTTTAGAAGTAGGTTAGTTGTTGAGTGTGTGTGTGTATTCTGTTGTTCAAAAAAAAAAAACCAGTCCAACAAGCTTTATCTCAACTTTAAGAGCATCTCCGACCGAAAAATTATATTTATCTCCAACAACTTCTCTATTTTAGAGATTATGTAATTAATTATATTATTAAAATATTCAATATAGCTAATAAAATATTATTTCTCCCTCCTAAATATTTAATTTAAAACAATTTTATTGATAGTTTGAATAAATTATACATTCTCTCTCCTATGTAATCATTTTTTGGGATATCGATTTTCATCTTTTCTCTCCTACTCTCTTCATTTTGGAGAAGATTTTGAGGAAGCCGTTGGAGCAAAAAATCTCCAAAATCTCCATTTTGAAGAAGTTGTTCATGCTCTAAAGACAATATCTACTATTTGATGAGAAAAAGGTAAAAGATATGTGAATAGTCAACTACAATGTTGATATGTTAGTTTTAGGGTTAGGTTCCGGTGAGAAGTTAAGTTAACGAGGAGAAGCGTGAATAGGGATTATTCACTCATGGATGAGAAATGAATGCACATTAAGATGAGATGAACCGAAATAAGACGCATCGAGATGCATCGGAAAAGATTAGAGGTCTTTTGTAATAAGTAATTAAATTACGAGATTGCAAGATCTAATTTAAATCATAGAAAAGATTGAAAAATTAAATTCAATATAAATTAACTTTTTTTTGCTTATCTCTCTCCTCTTAAATATATAATTTTTTGGAAAGGTTCATTTAAGCTTTGCCTAGATCACATCCTTGGCAATTTGATAAATTACGGCCGTCAGTCTGGCCACAATTGCTGCGTATGTCTGGAATTGAACCCTGGACAGATGGGATATTCCACCACATCCCTCAAGGCTTCAACCAGTACGCCATAACCGTTGTGGTTCTCTTTAATATTTTTACTTCTATATATTCTCTTCTTTATCATGTTCTGTCTCTCATCTCTCTATAAACTACACGTATACAAATAATTGAATATGAATTTAAAGTGAACATATTGTTAACACTCTATTGGAAATATTATATAGTTTGTTAATATACTTTGACACACACTCTAAATCTAGGAGATTTGTTATCACTTGAACATGTTATGAAAACAAACTAAATCTAAACATATTTATTGTGAACACAATGTGAACCTTGTGTTATGGACACTTTATTAACTTATTTTTTATTAACATGGTATACATTATTTTCACAATTTGTGTATGATGTGCATCTTAATATAGAAATAGGAAAGAGAGAAATAGATAAACATTAAATTATTAAAAAAATTCATTAATTTTTACTTTTTCAATATATGATTATTTTATTAATTATCTTAACTTAGTGGATTAGAATGAATCTCACTTATCTCACATATTTTAAAGTTATTAAATGGTTAAGCCCTTCGTTCATAATCTATGCATTTAGAAATACTTGCCAAAGGGCTTGTAGCCCAGTGGAATTTGGTGTTTGATAAGGTGCACCCTTCCCTTGTGGCTGTGGGTTCGAGCCCCGTCATGAATGTTGCTGTAGATTAGGAGTAGGTTAGTGGGTGTGTGTGTGTTTGTTGCTATTCAAATTTTTTTAAAGAAATACTTCAATTTAATATTTAAACTTGCTAAGTTTAGTTCAAACACTTCTGTTCATAATAAGGAAAACATTAAAAGATGTATAAAGTCTACGTCGACCAATTGATATGGCCAAAAAACCATATTATATATGGTCTCTACCCAAATCTGGTATCACAGTCGGTTTGTGTCTTACTGTTTAAAAGTTATTTGTATCAGAGTAGTGTACGTTGTTAGAATGTAGTAAATAACTTAATTAAATATAAAATGGGAATATCAAATTACTAATTTATCTTTTACTTTATTTTCTGTAATAACATTAATTATCTTAAATGATGGACAAATGTTAGATTTCATGGTTACCATAAACTACTAGATCCTCATTTGACCAATTAGACTCTTATATATATACGTGAAGAGAGAGATGGAAAGAAAAAAAGAGAAGGTCATATTTAAACGATAACAATGACCAAATAAGAAAAATCCGAGAATGACTAAATCATGTGTGATTTTACATTAAAACATATGTAAAATCATATATGCTTCAAACGACTTTAATCTGACCTAAATGTGGGTCAAGTCGTCTATTCACCCCTTTGACCTATTCCTAATCATATGCGCTTTTAGTATAAAATCAAATATGATTTTAGTCACTTTTATATTTTCTTGTTTTTTTTGGATAAGGTTCATCTAGGCTTTGCCTAAACTACATCCTTGGCAATATAGAACTGAAACTGAAAATTCGGCCGTCTAAGACTAAGCCTGGCCACAAGATGCACACGAGGGGATTCGAACCTGGGGTGAATGGGATACCATCCACATTCCCCACAGGCCTTACTGCTATGCCACAAGCCTTGTGGTTTATATTTTTTTGTTTTGACTATGTTATTATTTGATTCTTACCCGCCTCTTTCTTTATACATATAATTTCAAAGAATGATAATTTGTTTATTGAATTAAATTCTCTTAGTTAAAAAAAATCCAAACAAATTAGAGCTAATATCGAATTTAGTGAATATTGTGTAGTTAAAAAAAGAAGAGGGGGCAGAAAGAATTTATCTCCAAATTGTTGGTAAAAGTGGCTAAAAGACTACCTCGTAACATGGAATATACAATCCATGATTGGTTGGTTATAGACCCAACCAATTTAGACATATTTTCAACTACACCCCTCGTACTTTTACAATTTGCAACAACAAGGACAAAATACAAACCTGGAAATTTCTGGGAAACTGATTGCGAGAGATAATATGGCCACATAGGTGGTGGGGAAGAAGGTGGGAATGCCATGTTGCCTTTTTATTCGTGTCTTTATTCTCACCAATCCAACTAATTAATTAATGGTTTTCCGTTTCTGCAACATAACACATATATGGGTATCCTATGCCATGCTTTAATAATTTGTTCCTAGAATTTTATATACGGAGTGATTTTGTGTTACATAGGCCAGTTAATTAAAAGATAGTAGTATCTCTACAAAAATATAAATTATAATGTTATGTTGTAGATGATCAAACAGGAATCGTTTAGAGTGTTATGCAGATTTTCTTGACGAAAAAGGGGAAGTCGCTTGTCCCTTCGATTGACTTTCATTTAACCTCCTTATTACGATTCGAGCCGGGCAATGGAATGAGAACCAGTCAGAGTAAAAACCTCGGAGCCCTCCCAACCCCACTGCCACATCCGCTTTTCGATAAACCCACAATAAGCCATCTGGAGCCCTCTCTGATTAGTACCCGAACCCTTCCAACCCTCTCACTTTTTATTATAAAACACACCACACACACAAACTCAGCGGTTGTGAGCGGTGTGGCCACACCGCTTGAGCCCCAAGCCGCCCAACCCGCCGGCTGCGTAGCCGTTGCCGCCGGAGACTGCCAGCCCGCCGGCCTTGAGCCCGCCGAGCCCCAATGATCGCTACGCACGGCCTTATAGTTTCTACTAAGTGTAATGAATAATTTTGTTTCTCAACTGAAGTAATAAAGTTTATTCATCTCTTTAGTCTTTTCTGATACATTTTTATCATTAATTAGTGAATTTCGTTTACATATAATGATGTAAAGTTTAAGGTTTTTTTCCTAATTTAAATTTCTTACCCATTATCTTCGGATGGTTTTAACTTCATTACATTAATGGTGTAGATGACTCGATGCAGACTATTATTTTTAACTTGTAATCTTGTTAATCAGTTGTAATTTATTTTTCAATCAATATAACTTGATAATTTGGTAATCACAGTTAAAATATTATAAAATTAGTAGATCATCCGTTAAAATGGGTATGAAATAAGAAAATTTGAACCTTTATACAAATTGAAAAAAATAATTATTTGTTTTATTAAATAGGCACTATTAATAACCAAGGTATGCGGCAGATAAAACCCGTAGAAATGACTTCTATTGATGAAAAAACACTTGTTGGTAAAACTAATCAATGGTTTAATTGACAACTTTTCATATGTTACATACCAATGAAAATATTGTCGGTAAACCATCGAAATTACATGGATAATAGGGAGAAATAAGTTAGAATGATTCTTTAATATAGGCCATTAACCAATCAAGTGTTTCTTAATGCAATTTATAGACGACTTTCCGACATACCCGCAATTGACCGCTTTCCGACACCTCGATGGACTTTGGAAAAAAATGATTTTATTTGATCGACGACTTCCCAACAGTTCCTTTTACCGAGAGATTTTTGATACAGCAAAATTAAACCAAATTTTGCCGCATTTCGAGACTGAAAATAAAATCAAACACTTACTTCAATCTTGAATTAAAAAAATGGTTAAACTATAATTATTAGATAATCAATCTACATATTCACAACTAATTATTATTCTCCAAAAAACTAAATTCATTGTCCCAAAATCTTCTAGTCATGTTCTTATATCCCAATAATCATTTGAATAGATGTTTATTATTTTATTCAAAATTAAATAACTATTTTAATCTTTTTATTCTTTATGTCAATAAAATGGCGGCATGCTATCACAAACTAATTTTTATTCATTTTAAAATAACAGTAAATGAGGGTGTGATTGTGTAAATGTGCAAGTGTCTATGTGGCACTAACTCTTTGTAGTTATTTCGGTAGGGTGTGAGTAATTTCATTCAAAAAATAACTAAATGCGTAATTTTCCTATCATACACGTCGTTGTCACAAACTGTGTTTTATATTTTCAATGCTAAAATATTTTATTTTGATATAAAGTATGATGTGAATAGTAATCCCCATTCCGATATCATGCATTTTACGATCCATCTCAAGGTTTCCTGGGCTTTTAACTTTTAGCACAAATATCAGTATATCACTGATCAAATTTACGTATTTATAATAAAGAATATATGTTTACATTAAAGAGTATATCACGATTTATCCTTCCTAGAAACACACACATTATACATAGGCCATCAATTACATTGCATAATATATATTATAGGGGTTGTATTTGTTTAATTCTCATTTATAGTAACTACATTTCGTACACCTTCAAACAATTAAACCAATATATACATATTGGTTATATTCGCTTACCATCTGCAGCCGGATCGGCTTGGCTCTCGATTTGGGTGTTCTTCGACAACACAGCCGAGGTCGATCGGCAAGGGCGTCTTTCGGTGTGTGCTTGCCGATTGCGAAGACCACCCCACCCCCTCACGCCTCTCTCTCTCTCTATCTCTCTCTTCTTTTCTTTTTTTTATTTAATTAATTATTTAGATTGGGTTGAGTGTGGATTGATTGGGTTGGTTTGGGTAAGATAGAGGAAAGCTGATGTGGCGATTGGCAAGATTGGCAAGGGAGTCTACGGATGTGGATGGTCGGTCTTAGTCTAGGTCAGTTCTTGATATTCTATGAGCCTTGAACGAGATGTAAAAGGGGGCCATTAGCAAGTAATTTCTTTTTTACATATTCTATTTTTCAGTGTAATTAATCGATACATGCTTGAGCCCTTCAATATAAAATTCTTTTTAGGATTTTATTAAATACTAAAAATATTATGTCACTTATATTTACTAGTTTTCTGTTTACCACTATAATACTATGTAGTAAAAAAAGATGGCCTCGGTTTCTTGTGAACTCTAGGCATACGTCCAGCCCGCCCTCCCCAAGAACTGCCGTGCCTCAGTCACACCAATTATATTTTATACACTCTCTTCACTTGCAGACTACTAAGATAGAGGGGACTATGAATAAAATTGACCATCATATAACACAAACACTTAAACCAACAAGAAGGGAATCAAAATTAACCAAATTCTCATGATTAATATATACAATGCAAAATCAAATAAATTCACAAGTTTGTGGCAGAAAAAGGAGGAAACGAATTAAGGGGGAAAAGTTGCATATACCCTTGATCCACTTATTATGCCAAAAATTTCAATTTTATAATAAGTAGATTGTTGATATGAAATATGCAAAGATTTCAAAAGAAAATGATGTCTAATAGTCTAATTAGGTATATAGTGCACCTTTAGTTAAGTGTATTTGTACAATAAAACAAGATTGACTTTTTTTTTTTAATTATAACCAAGAAATAAAACTTAAAATCTTTGAATACAGAATTCATAACCAAAAAGTAATAAACATGTATTGTAAATTTATTTAATTCAAAATTCTATTACAGTTTACATAAAACTTAGATCTAAAAATAAACATGTAATTATTTTAGGTTTAATAATTAAATATTATATCGTATAATGAGCTTTACTTTTATTTTGTATCTAAGCATTTTTTGTAGTAAGAGATTGTTTACCAAATGCTTACCAGGTAAGTGTTTACCAATTCTTTTAAAGATGAATATGATAAGAACCGAGAATCCTACCCAGTAATTAAGAACCATGACATGACATATGACAAAAGTCTTACCGGTAAATGAGGGCGATAAATCTTACCAAGTTAACACTTATTCTGATAAATTGTTGTGTAAAATGTCTTTTTGATAGACTGAAATATTATCTGGTAAGATAATTATTAAATAACTGTGTTGAATCTTAATCGTAAACAATTACATGGTAAACATTTGGGTAAACAAACCCATAGCTTTAATGAGTTTAAACATACATATTTAAATAATTATACTTGCAAAAATATCAACAAATTGAGCCAACTAATTATTAACTTTGAGACCCATAATTGTTGGCATAAGAAAAATACGAATGTGAAATATATACCGGGGGTGAATATACTTCTCTTTAAGTAATGTATTTTTAATAATTTATTTTTTAACTTATCCAAAAAAAAATGAAGATTTAATTATTTAAATGTGGGAGAAAAAAAAGAAGATAAGAATACCCAAAGATTGTACAAATTTAAGAAGATTGTCAAGGAAGCTCTCTCTCTCTCTCTCTCTCTCTCTCTNTGTCTAATGAAGCTGACTCCACCTTAAAATCCATGACAAGACCTGCAGCTGCTGCTGATGATGATCATATTGAATCATCAAAGTCAAACAACAACAATAACCAGCAGCTGGATGATGGTGATGATTCATGCCAAACTCCAACCTCCGATCATCACAAGATCCAACCACCCTGCTTTTCCAAGCCGCCGCCACCGCCCCTTAAATCCTTAAACAAGAGAAGAAGGAGATCGTCGTCTGGCGAGACACCACAATTCTTCGAAAACACGAGGCGCCAAGAGGTAGACGAGTTTTTCCGATGGTTCACCCTTAGGGTTTCTTCCTCCTCCTCCTCCTCCTCCTGCAAGAAAAGGCGTAGTCATAGTATATGATTCATTATATAATATATATATATGTATGTATGTATGTATGTATGTATATCTTTTTAATCTGTTACTTTTACACATGAATATGATTAAAATACATATATATGATCGGGAGCATATATATAAGAATCAACCGATCCTTGTTTTCATTCTTTCCATCAAACATATATTCATATATAATTGTGGTATATTTTTTATGAAGTTTTAATTTTCAGGATAAATTATGACCATTATATATAAGTGTTAAAAAGAATACAGACCACTTTAGAAAGTATAAATTAAACAGTGGTATGAAAACTTCACATCGAAAGCTATACATGTAGCTAAGTAACATTAATTATATAAAGTAGACTACACTAGCTAATTGCAAATGTAGATATATACATATACACATATAGACAAAGGATCATCTGAGAAAGTAGAATTAGGGTGAGAAGTGTCAAAAGTGATTATCACCCATTAATCACTTTTAATTTCAAGTTTATCCCATGAATTGTGTACGATATGAGACTAATCCGATGCATCTTATCCTAATGTGTATTCAATGGTTAATAACCACATCTCATATTAAATCTAAACATCTCTCTCAAGTTTCATTGTAAACGTGAGGACAACCGAGAGTGCGTCATGTATTATTCAGAGTGAATAACACAACATTTAAACGGCGTTTGGTTCATTTCAAGGAATGGAAATGGAAATGAAAATGGGAATGTATGAGAATGAGAATGGAAATGAACATTGCATTGATGTTGTTTAGTTAACCCAATATAATCGATGAAAAATCGTTTCATATTAAAAAAATATGTTTCTCCAACTTAAATATACACAAGATGTTTCATTTAACATCAAGAGATGCAACAATGCATGAAAAAAAACTAAGTAGAAATAAAATTTTAATTCCCACCAATTTGATCAATAATGGAAATGAATGGATTTGCATGAATGATTCCATTATATAATATCAAACCAAACAACAGTTTTCATTATCTTTTCCAATCTTGACCCCTCAATACCTCCAACCAAACGCCCCCGTGTTATTCAGAGTGAATAATAGAATGTTGTATTATTCACTATGAATAACACCGAATGTGGTGTTATTTACTCTGGATAATACGTGATTATTTAGAGTGAATATGTCGCGTGGCGCGTTCTTGGTTATCCTCACGTTCGCAAAGAAAAAGGAGTTTTCATTTGAACCTGACCCCTATATATATACATACATATATAGGGATGGATTCGAACGAGAACTGTATCTATTTCAAAGAACACGAGAACTAAGAAAATCATATATGATTCATGTACGAAATCATATATGGTTTGCGGGACTTTGCAATTTGCTGTCAAAGATATCCGCGTGGCCTTTTTCGAATTTTAATTCAAAATCATATATGATTTTCTTAGTTCTCGTGTTTTTTTAAATAGATATCATTCTCGTATGATCATCTTTCTCTCTCTCTCTCTATACTATATGTATATATATAATATAAAGAAGGAGATTCATGAAAACCCCCTAAAAATGAAAAAACTAAACATTCGGTAATCATTTATTTGGACCGTATACATGTATAAATGTATATATAGGTACATGTGTATGTATGTCAAAATGCTTACAATGTTCTATAATCGTGTTCAACGATAGATCCACTTGTTTTTTCCGTTTTGCAGATCCAAAACCATCAAATACAAAATATAATAAATACATATATATGATTTTACGTGCCTTTCTTTGGGGAATATGTAGGAATTATATAAGGGTGTTCCGTGTTCGTAGTTCAATTTAGATGATTTAACCATCAAAACCATGAATGAGAGTTTATAAATTTTTTAAATGAAGCGGTTTGACAGTAAATGATCAAATCGGTTAAACTGATCCATAAAAAGACGGTTTGGTCATGCTGTTTTAAACGGTTTAGCCTCTTATGGGTTTGTTTTAAGCTATAAAAAAGATAATATGTAATATAAAATATGATTTCTAGCACTAACATTATTAAGAATAGTACACCGAGTTATAAAAGAAATGTTTATATATATATATATAGAGAGAGAGAGAGAGAGAAAAAAAAAAGTTCAAATGAGAAGTGCTAA
>LUCG01229302.1:0-14603 GCA_001633085.1 Carthamus tinctorius
TCTCTCTCTCTCTCTCTCTCTCCATATACCAAATGGAGGGGGGTTGGTGTTTGGCATGGTACCGACTGCCACATCACCCATGCCGATGTCATGCCACGCCACAACCACACCCTTTGCTCTAATTAGAAGATGGGATGTTGATTTTGATCTCATCTTCTTCTGACTGATGCTGATGCATTTTTCTTTTGTGTTCTTTTTTTGTTTTTGCAGTGAACAAGCAATTGAACGATAAGGAAGGGGTTGCTGGTGCCCTTGAAAACCCTAAAATTGTTGATATGGTTTATGGATGTCTGACCCCCCATCTTATAAATAAATGAATGAATCTTGTATTACAACCAGATTCAGATTTGAGAAAAAGAGTAGAATGTTAAAATTAATATATTCATTTACAAAGAGAATTAAAAGTTAAACAACTTAGAAATTACTAAAGAGAGTAAAAAGGCTAAACACATGGTGTACTATATATGGTGTTTAATAACAACTTCATTAATATTTTTTAGAAAATTATTGACATGAATGTTTACATAGTATCATGCTTAATGAATAAGATTTGATAAGCTAAAATCATGGTGTATGACTGTATGTGTTTGTTTAGTTTCTAAACCAGTGAGGAGATCTTGAATCATGGCACTGAAATCAAACAGAAATGTATCAATAGATCCATACATAGAATGACTTTTTGCTTATGCCACATCAGATTTCCACTAATTATATCTAACAAAAACTTCTCTTAAAAGTTCATCTTCAATGCAAAAAAAGGGTATACGCCACCCTCTGGAGCATCACCACCGCACCGGTCCCACGGTCATCATGGGGGAGGTAAATCATCGCATGCATCCCATTCGTAAAAATGCGGTACCCACAGCTTGAACTCGGGACCTCGCACATATGAATTACACCCACACCTTTACCGTTAGGATAGATCAGAGAGGACTTCATCTCCAATGCAACTAACCTTTTCAATAGCTTTTTGTATTTAATGTTTAATATTTAATATTTGATATGCACATATGTAAGATACCATAGCTATTCTCAATGGATTATTGCAGAATAAGCTTTTCTTTAATAAGCTTTTAAAAACCTTTGGCTCCAATGTAATTAGTAACAATGACTTTTCCAAATAGTAATAAGCTTTACATTAATTAAGCTTGCATTAAAGATGCTTCTTACAAAAAAATCAATAAAATGACATGATTATATACTATTTCCTTTATTCATTATTTATTTTTTGGATTTAAAAAAGAATTATAACAAACACTTAATTGTCACTTGAGTTTGAAAAATAAATAGTATTAAATAAAAGTAATGTATTTTTTTTTCCATTTTATAAGTATAACCAACTGTATAAGGATTTTAGTTGCTAAGATGTTGAGCAACTTAATTGCTAAAGATATAAAATGAGAATTTTGTTAGATTTTTTCACTTTTAATCAGCTCGAAGTTTATTTATTTGATTTTAATAAGTTTAAGAATTTATTTATTTAAAATTTTTGCAAGTTTAACATTTTATTTAATTTTTGCAAGTTTATCAATTTATTATTTTTCAGAAAAGTCAGGAGTCATTCACCAATACTTTTGGGTAATTGTAACAAAAATTAAATTGATAAACACTTTTTTGGATAAGGTTGATTAAGATCTGAAAATTAAATTAGGACCATTTGGGACTAAATTTAGCCACAAGATGTTAACGTTTGGACTCGAACATGAGTGAATAGGAATATCCCATTTCATCTCCCTGGCTTTTTGCCATTATGCTACCACCCGTGTGGTTCACCGATAAACACTCATTGGATAAGAGTTACCAATTTAACCGATTAAGGAGTCGTTTATCAAACCCTTACCGACAAAGACATTTCCCTTACTTACCTTATCATATATCATTATCGGCCATGGAAGTTGATTGTTGGTAAGCATGTTCAACCTGATAAGTATTTATCCGGTTAGAGTTATTTCCATTTCCATCACTTACCGGGTAAGAATCTCGATCTTTGTCATGACTCTTTTCCAATAAAATTTTTTAATGGTTTCTATGCTTAATTGATACTAGGGGTGTTAAAAAAAACAGAATAACCAAACCGAACCGTATGATCCGAAACCGAGAAAACCGATACCCGAATAACCCGTGACCTGAAAACCCCAAAAACAAGGGTACCCGCTAAGTCGCGGGTCATGTTCGGTTCTCAAAATTTACTACCCATGGATACCCGCTCCGCCCCGTATATATTTAATTTATTAAAAAAATCTCCATCACATATCGTGTTTTCTTCGTTCACCCCCCACTGTCATTGGTTTGTCGGTCAGATTCAATCTACATCGTTTTTGCACACCCGTATCGATGACAAATCCTCCATACTCTTATTTTCATTTTCTAATATTTGTAGTGTTAAATTGTTTTAGTTTGTCACAAAATAACTTCATTTCCTAGTATATATTTTGCATACATCAAAACACTCGACAAAAATGCGGGTACCCGTGAACCCAATCGTAGGTACCCGCTCCTTTTCGGTTCAGTTCAGTGCGGGTACCTACCCCCACACTTACCCAAAAAGATAAGGTGGAATGGGCCGACCCATTGGGCCTTTGGCCGCCTATGGAGGATTTCCGACGATGGCTTTCTTCCTCAACTTCAACCGTATGATTCTTTCTGCATATTGAGGATCAAATTCTACGATTTCATTCCTCATCTCCGCCATCTCCCAACCTCCTATTGATTATTGAACCAGGTATCGTTTCTCCTTTTCTTTCTTGCTGTAAAAAAACCCTATTTCCAAAACCTAAGAATTAGCATCTTTCTGGAAAAAAGATTATTGCCCCCAATTCACAAGGCCCTAATTTTGCCATATGGGTGTTTCATTTCAAAATGTTCAAATTCCTGTTGAATTAAGCATAGGTTTTTCAAATGGGGTGTGCAAATTCTTGCAAAATGGGGTTTATTTGGACTAATTTAGTGCTTTTGATGTTTTTAGGGTTAATGATTTAGTGTTGTTGACATAGAAGAATTGAGAAACCATTAAAACCATATCCAAAACATTTAATAAGTAGACTATAAAATGAAAGTGTCCAATTCAATTTACTGCATATTCTGAGTTTGATCTTTGCTAAGCTTATAAGGTTTTTTGTGTATTGGATTTTGGATGGAAATCATTGGCCATAAACTGTTATAACATCAAGCATACTAATTTCTGATTACGATAGATTTGATTTATTTAACTGCAGACAACGAAGATAATCCGTTTTCGGTAGTGAAAAATGGTGCCAGCCTTGATTAATGCAAACCCTGTTGTATATGAAAAGAAGGAACGCCCAGCTCGAAGTAGACCCGGCGATGGTGATTTTGACGAATATGCGACTGAACTTATTGACCAACTAGAAGTATTTGATATCCTTCAAGCTAAATTTTTTTTTCATGTTATCATGCATAACATGTGTATTTGATTTATCTTAGCTGCTATGCAAAAAACTTACATCGAATCAATTTCAAAGCGTAGTTTTCTAATAACTGTTGTATGCATATTTCGGTAGTTTTAAATGCTGAACTCAAGGCATCCTAAATCTATTTAGAGAGCTAATGTATAGGTGTTTTGTAAAGTAAATTACAAAAGATGATGTGTTGGAAGTTATATTGTATGATACTCTGTGTTCTCCTTAGCGTTCTTACACCATATTAGAGACATTAAAGATCCTGAGCATCCTTATTCTCTAGAGGAGTTGAAGGTGATTACAGAAGATGCTGTTGAGGTAGATGACAAGCGTAGCTATGTGCGGTAAGTGATCCTTTTTTTTCTTTATCTTTATTTTGTTTCTTACCGTTTTTACCCTCTGTAAGTTGAAAGGAAACACAATTGCTTCCGTTCAGTGTCACTTTTACTCCGACGGTTGAGCATTGCAGTATGGCAACTGTTATTGGCCTTTGTTTGCGGGTTAAACTTATGCGCAGCCTTCCTTCCCGTTTCAAGGTATTGTCACGGTTCTCTTACAATATATGCTTATATGCTTCATATGATTACAAGATGCCAATTCTAGTTTGAGCACTTTGCAAGCTGACAAGTGACAGACTTGATTCCCTGTCTTCTAGCCTGTATGCTATTGAAAATGAAAGAAGGGAGATAGATTTTATGTATCTATCTCTAACATAAAGATCATAAACCGACCACTTTCTACATTTGGCATGGCACCAATCTGTATCAGAGAGAATACAAAGCGAGTTCTTTAGTAAGACATGAGATGTGTGTGTCTATTTGTTAATTGAGCGACCACAAAGTTTTACGAGGTCTACCTGACTCTTAACCAAGTTCATGAATATCTTTCAGTATTCCGTAATGACCTCATGACAATTTTCTAGACCAATGTCATTATCGTCAATTCTTCTTATCATTAGTCCTCTGGGAACCTAATATGCTTTCTGTTTCATCTAATTAAGGTGTCATTGTTGCTAATATTGTATGCAAGTTTAATCAGATGTAACTTGTCAGTATTTGTGTATTCTTATGCTGTGAATGTTTTTAAGTTGGAATTTTGTTGGTTCATATAGGTTGACATTAAAGTGGCTCCTGGGACTCATGCAACCGAAGATGCAGGTATCTCTCTCTCCCCCTTTGAAATATACATAATAACCAATGGATGGTAACATATGCTGTTATAATTTATAATGGGTGGTATAGAATATGCTCACTCAAGATGCATTTATCTTAAAACAACAATGCTAATTGCTAAAGCTATAAAGGTTATAATCACCAAAGGTGTATCAATGTTAGAGGGATATCCAACGAATTTCCATCACTACCACTAAGTTCTTCTTCCACTCTTGAGATGTCTAGTATCTACCAAAGTGACAAAAGAACCCATCTTAACTGGAGCCTGAATTTCAAATGCAAAGGCCGATACAAAACCTCCATCTCTGCTCAAGTAACTTATAGAAGTCGATCTCTATAAGAGATTATAATTCTTGAAAGAAATGGAAGTTTTGAAATCTCGTATCTGGCCCGAATATGATCGGGTTTATAAATCACCCGTATCTGTATTTGACACCACATGCAAAAACCTGTCTGGTTTAGTGTGAAAATAACCTCATTGCTGCAGTTAGAAGATGGGATGTTGATTTTGATTTCATCTTCTTCTCACTGCTGCATTTTGTGTTGTGTTTGTTTTTGCAGTGAACAAACAATTGAACGATAAGGAACGGGTTGCAGCGGCCCTGGAAAACCCAAATCTTGTTGATATGGTTGATGAATGTCTGACCCCATCTTATGAATGAACGAATCTTGCATTACAACCGCGAGCTCTTTGTATCTCTATATCTGTTTACGTTTTCGGTGATGATTTTTTTTACTAGTATTTCTACACCATAAAAGCAATGTTGTTTCCTAGTTCTTGTTTGTTATGCACTTTACAACAGGTTAACTGGTGTATGTTTTATCATATATAGGTAATCATGTACAGATACAAATTTGAAAATCCTCACATTCCAACTTATAACATTTTTTTCTTTAAAATAGGTCAGAAATTCATAAATTTAATTGAAACCTCATCCAAAGTTTCCATTTAATGACTTAAATGGTGCTTTTTTGGTTCTTGATGGGCCAGTTGAAACAATTTTTCAGGAGGGTTGGTTGCTTGTAAGCTAGAGGTGCACAAGTTGTAGCTTCATGGTATGGACTTCATTCAACCATTGATATGGGGGTATCTATGTCAATTTTTCTCAAAAAGCCAAAACCCTTCTCAAAAGGTCGGTCATAGAAACCGACTTTTCAAAAATCATGTTTGAAGGCTTCTCAAAATGCATTTTTGAAAAGTGCTTTTAAGTTATCCAAACAAGATTTTTGACTTATTGGCTTTCTCAAGAAGTCAATAAGCCAATAAGCACTTTCTAAAAGCTTATCCAAACACCCTCCAAGTATGAGATCTAAAACTGTTATTCCATGTTTGCCCCTCTTTTTCCACTCTCTTTTAACATACAACTACAAAAAAAAAAAAAAATTAAATGATCTTTTTATTTGTTGGTAAGCACTTACCAAACACATGTGGTAAACCAACAACATTCATTGCACATATAAGCAAAACCCATATATCAATCTCATAATTAATATGCAATGGTCCTATACGGTAATTAAGATAGTTAAGCATCAACTTTCTTATCCACATGGATATTACGGTATGTAACTGATCAAAATTTATAGATCGAATAAAACATGCTAGATGCAACCAACGCATGCAAAGGTGTTGGTCAAGCTTATGTTTACCCTGCTAACTCACTTGTGCAATGTTCTTTATCAGACAAGAGATGAACTTTAAGTTATATCACATTTAGATATAGCAAATGAACCAACTATTATTCTAAGCAAAATTAAATTACACAACTTATGAGGTAACATGGTTTGAGTAAGCAACGGTATATATTAGAGGGGTATTAAGATATTGATCGACGATATAGTATTGTTTAACAGGTTAATCAAGAACAAAGCTACATCAACCATGAAGAAACCCACAAGTAACGAATCCTGACTAACAAAAAGAGATCAAGAAGAGCTATATTATTACTACACATGAAAAGTAAATCAGTCTGGACCGTAAACAACATTGTCAAAAATATCCTTTTTTATATTTAAAGTGTCCTAGTTTGTTACTTTTCACTTTAACTTCACAATCCCAAATGAGTAATGGAGATTTACCTTCCATATTTATAAGCTTACTTTAGCATCAAAAAACTATAAAACACTTGTTAAATATCATGTTTTGTGAGATTCATGCTAAAAAATAGGATTGTTCATGGATGGTTAACCGGTAAACGGTTAACTGACAACTGGTTAATCGATAAATTCGGTTTGATGATATAATGAACATAAACCTAAACCAAAAATACCGGTTAACCGGTAATCGGTTCATCGGTTTTGACGGTTCGGTTATGCAGTTAACCAATTAACCTATTTTTAATAACATGCAATCTAACAATCTATGCATGATATGTAAATTAATTTTGCAACATCAATATAAACATTAACTTTTCATAATTCATATACATGCTATGGGTACAAAAACTTTTTATAATGAGATTTAATTCTAATTCAATTTAAAGAACTAGTGACATAAACATACAATATTACACGACTTATTTTCCTACATTACTATATATATATATATATATATTCGATTTTCGGTTAACCATCCGTAACTAAAATCAAGAACCGTAACCAAACCGAAAAATTCCCTGTTTGGTTAACCAAACCGAATTTTTTGAAAAAACCGGTTCGGTTAACCTGAAAATCGGTACAGTTTGCCAGTTTTTTGATTCGGTATTTCGGTTTCGAATATTTTGAACACCTCTACTAAAAACGAAATATAACAAAAACCAAATTAAATTTTAAAAAAATAGTTACATATTTTGGGTCGGGTCGGGTCAAAATGCCCAGATTGGAAAAATCCCCAAATTATCAGATTTATCTCCAAATCCCTAATGTTCGTTTCTTTGGGCAAAAGAAACGATAGATACAGCGCAAGGGTTTATATTCAAAATCTCCATCGGAGGTCTCTTCTGCTAATCACCATCGTCGTCGGAATCACTAGGAGGAGATGGCGGCTCTACAGTACCTAGATTCTCTTCGAAGCACTCATCCGGAGCTATCCGATTGGTACAATACGCTTGCCGATCTGTACCAAAGGAAGCTATGGCATCAACTCACTCTCAAGCTCGAACAGTTCGTCGCTCTTACCGTTTTCCAGGTCTCTTTTCTCTTTTCATCATATCTTCATTCATGCAATTTGGTTTGATTTTGGAATGGTGCCTGTTTGTTGTCTCTTGTATTTATGAAGTCTAGGGTTTCGCTTTGATTTGAATTGTTATGGATGTTTGAAAATCAAGTCGCTTTTTTTCTCCCGAAATAAAGGGGCTGGAGATGAAAGTTATGCGTTTGGTACGTTTAAATTATTCTGAATTCTGTAAATTTAGAGAAATAACTCAATAAGCTGATAACTACACCTATGCCTTCAAAATATGTACTAGTATGAGAATTTTGAGAAGTGTGTGTATTTTTTTAATCTGAAGACTATAAATTTGACTAAAAAGTAATGGAAAGTATCTTCTTTTTGGGTATTGAGGGAGTTGGTTTTTTAAGATAAGAAGTTTTATGGCAAAAATGGAAGTGTTTTGTTTAAAGAATTGTAGGATTGGTTTTTTTTTTCCTTCCATGAGATAACTAAGGAAAAAGAAGTGATTGGAGGCTTTGTTGGCGTAATCTAACTGAAGATGCTAACGTTGCGTGTTTATTGTTTATTTATTTCTTTGATTGAAATTAACTACGTAAAAGTGACTCATCAGGAACGAGTTGATACGTTGACGTAAAAGAAACCATCTATTTATGAAAATGCCGAAGAAATCTAACACAATTAGTAGTCTTGTTTTTGAGGAATTCAGTACTTTTACTGTTTTAGATACTGGAGAGAGCTACATTAAGTTATCAATTATGGTCTCCGACTCTCTGTTGTAGCTCTGTTTCATTATATATTATGTTTAAATCTTCAATGAGTTTCTGTGGAGTAGTCAGAGACTTCGGCAAATCATGGTCAAGGATTTGAGCTGGGTAGTGCTTGCTTAATCTCGGTTGTAGTTTAGAAGCAGTAAACTTGATCTCAGTCACAAGTTTATATTCCATAAGATATACAAGTCAAATATTTGAATGCTATCTTGTAACACAAATAAGAACACACAAATGCATACATGTGTTTTTCATAGTGATTTCTCTCATAATCTAGAGCTTGACATCCATCTTCAATGATTGCAGTTTTTCCCCTTTCCGATCGAATGAATTATTTTTGTTCTTTATTGGGAAGCTGTTTTGTCTATGATATTTAACAGTAAATAATCAAAATACTTTCCTGTATACGTGCACATTTAATTCCTTTCATAATCTTCATTTCAGGCTGGTGATGCTCTCATACAGCTATATCATAATTTTATTACTGACTTTGAGACTAAGATCAACCTTCTCAAGCTGGCACACTTCGCTGTTATAGTTTCTCGGCAATATTCAGAGAAAGAAGCTGCCATCAGTTATCTCGAGGGGGTGATTGAAAAGCTCCGGGCTACAAAAGAGATGCGTATAGAGGAGCCAGTTCTTTATATTAAGATGCAGATTGCCATCTTTAATCTTGAGAAAGGAGATCAAAAGGAGTGCAAGAATCTTCTAGAAGATGGGAAGAGTACACTTGATAGCATGACTGACATTGATCCGTCAGTATATTCCAACTACTATTGGGTGTCATCTCAGTACCACAAAGCCCGCCAAGAATTTGCTGAGTTCTACAAGAGTGCTCTTCTTTATTTGGCATACACCTCAGTAGAGTCTCTATCAGATTCATTTAAGCTGGTATGCAGTTACCTTGACTCCTGTTACAGCTTTTTTACTTCCAAGTGTCTTATGATTTTTTGAATGTTCTTTCTTTCTGTTTGGCTTTTGGATATCCTTCTACACTGGAAAGTCGAAACAGATAATCTGGACTAAAATAGGTGATTGACTTTAAGTATTTTAAACCGAAGTCATTGCCTGACATGGTCTTGTTAAGATGGTCCAAAATTTTTCCGGAAAGATGAGATGGCTTTCCAATAGACTATTGCACTAGAAGGGTAGGTCTGATCAATGGCAGCAGTGACAGAGGCACAATTATAGACTTGTAACAAGAGGGAGCAGCTGCTCCCCCTGTATTCTCAAAAAAGTTTTTGATATAGTATTTAACTATATCAAAAATTTCCTCGAAAATTCAGGGGAGCAGCTGCTCCCTCTTGCTACAACGTAGCAAGGTTGGTGAGTAGTATACCGCAAGAGGAAATTCAGGTGGTTTTATCCACTTTGGAGATTTAGGTTAGGGAATCTGGTATAAAGGATAACTGCCATAGTGATGGCCGTGTGCATAACTACTTATACATCCATGCATCCTTTTTATATAATATGAAGTCAATTATGCATTCATGTATATAAGTGCTAAGAGTGATAATGGATATTTTAAATGGTGGTGGCGACTGGCGTCATTTCAGTAATGTTAAGGCTCACTTCATATCATGTCCATGCTTTGTAAAGTCTCGTTCTCCATTTGGTAGCTCACTATGTCTATGTTTTGCGTTTTAGGATCTTGCATTTGATCTATCCCTGTCTGCATTGCTGGGAGAGAATGTCTACAACTTTGGGGAACTACTTGCACATCCAATTGTAAGTATATTTTAACTTTCAGACCTGACACTGTTTCCTTGTTCTGTACTCAAATGTGGACATGTTTACTTACAGTTTGCATGATCTTTGTTTGACTTATGCCTGCTTCTGTTTGCATCAATTCCATCTTTTTTTGTATCAATTCCATCTTAAAGTGCATGCATTGCAGAAAAGTTAAAATCAGGTTTTGTTCTTGTAATTGATGCACTGAAAGACAACTAGCATCTTATTGTTGTAATTAAGATGCAAGCTACCGTTGCAGTTTTTAGTCAAATCTTTTTGGGCAAAACAATGTATTTCATCCTAATTCACCCAAATATGCAAATAACTGACTTGCACTATATAATCATTGCTCAACACACTTTGACATAAATGGTCACATAAAGAGTAGCCAAGTTGGCAGACAGAAAGGAGATAGTTATCAAAATTTGTCAAGTGACGAAGAAATTCACGTGAAAGACATGATGCCAATTACCAGCTGTGGTGAATATCAGTTTAATTGTAGATTATGTACTGGACAATTTTTTAGCACGTAATAATTACTCATAAATGATTAAGCTTGTATGGATCCAGCATGCCAATGTAAGATTTGACTCAACTTAACTTGGTTCAGGTATCCAATAGCCCGAGCATGTATAGCTTGAAAATATTTTGTTATCTGTGAAATATAAGGTGCCATCTTTGAACTTTTGCAGATAAAGAGTCTGCTAGGGACAAAGGTTGAATGGCTCTACTACATTCTTGAAGCATTTAACTCCGGAGATCTAATTCGCTATCAAGAACTATGCCGTGTTCATGGAGCTTCTCTTAGTGCTCAGCCTGCTTTGGTGGATAATGAGAAGAAGCTTTTGGAGAAGATTAACATTCTCTGCTTGATGGAAATTATCTTCAGGTTTTTTAGTTTTTTTTAGCAAAATCCTTATGCCTTCTTATTTCAAGTATTTTAAAAGCCAAAGAGTTACTGACTTCAATTTTTATCCATTTTCTTGCAGTCGACCATCGGAAGAACGAACAATTCCTCTGAGCATCATCGCTGAGCGAACAAACCTTGCGGTAGAAGATGTGGAACATCTTCTCATGAAGAGTCTATCGGTAAGTGCATTTGCCCTTAAAACTGACAACTTACTAATTGTATTTGAACATCAATCCCAGCCATATAGTTGCACAATCTTCTTAGATCAAAGGTGTTTTCCAGAAGGGATATATTTCCTCGCTATATACTTTCTTTTTCTTTAACATTGTAAAGATGAAATTCTTGAGCAATAATTACCATTCCCTGGGACATTTTCTAGTAATGCTTGTTCTCACTGTCGTTTATCTCTTCTTCCCTGAATTACTGACCCATTGATTAGAGGCACGGTTCTGAAATACATGCGATAGTGAGTTAATACTTGCTCTTTCCTTGATATCATCTTGAAGGTTAAGTAAAATAGCAAATAATCTCAAAT
The DNA here is from genome assembly GCA_001633085.1 of Carthamus tinctorius. Lineage (NCBI taxonomy): Eukaryota > Viridiplantae > Streptophyta > Magnoliopsida > Asterales > Asteraceae > Carthamus > Carthamus tinctorius. Next base: position 11,644 of record LUCG01229302.1, read on the forward strand.
GCTTGTCTAACTGAACTTTCTATAGGATTGTTTGTCCATGTAGTCATGCCACATTTCATTTTAACTTAAACCAAGCCTTACTCTCATCATCACTTGGTTGGTCGTTGTAATTTGGTTGAGAAGAGTGACCTTAAAGGCTTAAACTGGGACATAATTCATCATAATTTATTAATGCTTCTTATAAAGGATTCATTTTTTTAGAGCTTATGTTGCATAGCAGTTTGATATAATCACAGCTGCATGATGTTAATAAGCCATTCTTCTTTATTTCTTCATTAATTTTGGGGACCCTGATAAGGGAAGGAGTAGGTTTTCTTGAACTTTTTGCTTATTTTGTGGTACCCATTTTTAACACTTCAGATTCGTATAATTGTTTTACATGCTTGCCATACAATCAAGTAAATGTTGTTCAATTCCAGAATGTTGATGAATTGGGATGTTATTGCAGGTTCATCTTATTGAGGGTATAATTGATCAAGTTGATGGAACGGTTTACGTTTCATGGGTGCAACCTAGAGTTTTGGGAATTCCTCAAATCAAATCATTGCGTGATCGGTTGGACGGTTGGGTTGGAAAAGTACACACCGCCTTGATATCCGTGGAAGCAGAAACGCCTGATTTGGTTGCATCGTAAGTCTTTGTTTGTTTCCATCCATCCCTGTAACAAACTACTTTTGGAAGCCGAAAGAAGAGAGCTCCTAAGCAAAACGAACTAAGAGACTGATGATGACCGTTGACCTTGGTCAACACTTTGTGTAAGTGTTTTTCTTTGATATTTCACCGTCGGGGAGGAGGCTCTTGTGTACCTTACATTTTAGAGTTTTTGATTCATGGTTGGAGAGTTGCATATAAACAACTGTTGTCCCTTTCAGAGAAAGATATTTTCACTTTTTATTACTAGTGTTCCTTTATGAATGCATTTATGATGTTTTAGTTTCCATTTTACTTTGTTTGGGTTTGTAATGGTGTGGATTTAAGATGTGGCATCCCTCATTTCACCAAGGGCTTGTTAGATGGACAAATGACAGAGGGCATGTTTACTCCTTTTTTTCGGTTTTGTATGGATTAAGTTGTCTGTTTGGATAAATTTATTTGTTCGAAAGATGCCATCCTGATTTGTCTGTTTCAAAGACTAAAGTCAAGGATTTTTAGGGGTTGGATTCTTGGATATGGGCATTTTGAGCATCTCCAACAGCTGTATTAATTTTTTTAGAAAACAGAGTAAAAAGAGCTCTAAAAGAATATTGCATCTAACGGCTATTATATTCTAACATTAATTATATTATTAAAATATCTAATATATTTAATGAAAAATTATCTCTTTTTAATTATCTATTTTTAATGATCTTATTGATTGGAGTATTAAAATAATTATTTGCCTCTTAATTTAGAGATTCTCTAAATTTAAAGTTTTTTACAATCTCTTTCTTCTTTTCTCTATTTTAACATAGAGGATAACATAGCAATCGGAGCAATAAAAATGCCAATTTTTTTAAACATAATTATTAGAGATGCTCCAATAGTGTTAATTTGCTCGAGACAACTTAATAAGGCCATCCGCTATGCATTGCCCAAAGGCTATGGCTTGGCCTTCAGGTTCTTCGGCTCAATCGGCAACACCGCTATCCCTTAATCGGCTTCGGTTGGTACGGCTTCCCCAAACCGAGAGCCACCCACCCACTACCCCTCCAACGGCTATATTCTAACGGCTCTTTTTTTTAACTTTTTTTTAACCCCTATAATTTTATTTCATTTTTTACTCCTTAGTCTATCTCTTCATCTTTTCACCATTTTCTTCTCTCAATCTATTTTAATGGATTAACAAAAGACCCCCACTCAATCTAAACTTACCCGATCGAGGGTTACGAACGTATCAACGTCCCACCCCCAAATGTCGAGTCCCACGGACTCCTACCACCCCCAAATGTCGAGTCCCACGGGCTCTTACCAGCCCCAAATGGCTGAGAATCCTTTTTTTGCAAACATGCCGACACCCCCTACCAACCCTCAAACTTTTTTGCTCTCCCACAACTCTCGTTCACGAACATGCTCACGCAACCCCAAATCCAACACTCCCAATATGTGCCTCCTATACAACCACCACAAATGTATGAACGGCGAGAGAGTTAGAGAGAGGGAGAGAGNGAGAGAGAGAGGAATCTTTGTCGCAATCGTCATCTGACACCGCCGAATTTGTACCCAAAACGCAAACGTCACTGCCATCGCAACAAATGGGCCCATCAAAGATAGGGAAATTTCCCACTAGATCTAAAGCTAAACTGTGGAAAGCCACCGAAGAGGTCGAGTTGGCAAAGGCATGGGCTGAGACCACGGAGGATTCCGTAACAAGTAACTACCAAACTTCGGGTATATTTTAGTATTAATTGTATCTTTTTATATTATTAATACACTTTATTAATGTTATTTTTTTAAATATATATGTAGAGAGATTTTAGGACACGGTTAGGGAGTTGCAGCGGATGTCCACCCAATTACCGCATCGTTCATCAAATTACTAGCAAAGTTAAATCCTTAAACGCAAACGTTGCATAGTTTGCCGGCATTTACAACAACGCAAAAACATGCGGCAAAGTGGCGAGAGTGACACGGGTGTGTTAGCAAGGGCTCACTTCCGTTACCAACAAGAAAATAACGGCAAGCCATTTGCTCACGAACATGCTTGGGAAATCCTTAGGGAAAGTCAGAAAGTCAACCAAATAGCTCTCGTGTCATCCACCCTTCGTCCCCGTCCATCAAAACGATCACAAACTTCCGAATCCCAAACCCCACCACGGCGCCATCCGATGCACACGCTCCTTTCAACCTCAACGATGAGGATGAGGCCGAAAATGATGACGACCGTCCACGACCCATCGGTAGAAACAAGACGAAGCGTGCGGCATCGACATCCACGGGAGGCGGGCCGAACCAAAGCGTGATCGCGTTGTGGGCCGAATTAA
>LUCG01229315.1:0-13793 GCA_001633085.1 Carthamus tinctorius
CTAAAAAAACAAAAAAAACAAAAAAAAAAACTAATCATTATGTATTAACTTTAAGGTGCATTTAGTAACTTTTGGGTAAAGAAACAACGTTGTCTTTAATGATAAAGGATTTTCAGGACCGTTGGTGATGGATGAAGTTCAAGCCTCCTTATATGCTTGGTTGAAATATAGATCGAATTGTAACTCTATCTTATGGTCCATGTGGTGTTGTAATCCTTTGTCTTCCTTTTGACTCCTTTGTATTCTCTTTCCTATCTTCTGGTTAGCTTGTTTAATAATTTGTTGAGAAATTATATTTCCTCCTACCTTTTTAATCTATCCATCCCCCTACCCACTTTATCGTTTGACAAGTGTTAAAATTTAGGAATGATATGAAGAAAGATAATGGGTGTATCACACATGTCAAATGATGAAGTGGGTAGGAGGATGAGTAGGTTAAAAAGGTAGGAAGAAATATAATTTCTCTAATTTGTTAGGTCGCTAGTCAAGGTTGATGCCCGAGCTGAAGCTCTTATCTAGTATTCTCTTTTCTTGTTGTTCAAAAAAAATTAATAGCTTTTGAATGCAATGAGCCTCACCCTTGATTTATTAAAAAAAATAAGATAAATCATAAATGATTGATTGTGCTAAAACTCACACCTAGTATTTCAAGGACTACTTCCAAACAAAACACACCTTTTTATCATCATTTTATCAAAATATTGAAAACTTGAATTACCTAAAAATGGAATTATTTTAGTGTTGTTTTCTTAAGTCAATATTTCAATTTGTTGATTATTTAAAAAATTAAAATAGCACAAAGAAGTCCTTTATTTCGAATAAAACATAAACTAAAAGAATTAAATTTAGTTTGATTACAAAAAAGAAAACCAAATAGTACACACTAAAAGAGTGTACTAGACAATATTTGAGAATAAGGGTACGATGTTTAAGCGAGTACCATCATTGTATAATAATCGTCTGCAACTATTTAATTTGCCTTCAAATCAAATCACTAATTTAAAAATAAGATTGATATTGGCGTATGTATAACGTCATAATATGTCTGAAAAGGTGAAAGGGAAATTCAATTGATACATAAGGGGACCGTACTATTCAATTAATACATAAGGCTCATTTAACATGACCAATAAACAACCTACCAATAGAATTTATATGCCACACCTAGTAAATTATTCCCTAAGCATTGCATGATGTGCATAATATGGGACCATTGCCCTCTTACACTTCTAACAAATTATAACAAAACAAAATAGGTGTCCAAATTTACGTAAAATGTTAAAGACCGACGAATATATTTTTTTTTAATGTTTTCACTAACCTCTAGATTTATGGCAGCACAACAGAGCAGATAGCCATTCTTAAAAGGTTTTATAGAAATAATCATATGAATTAGACAAGTGAATCCACTAATCCGTGAAATTCAGTTGTTGTTAGTTGGTGGACCAAATCAGTAAAAAAGTCAAATAAAGTAGCTATTTTTTAAAATTTCTTGCCATATGGTGGAAACCCCTTTTTGTCCCAACCATTAGAATATTTAGATACAATATAGAGACTTAAGTTGCCAAGTAGTAGAGCACATAGACAAATTTAAAAGAATGTATGTTGATGCAAATGAAAGTATGGAAAAGGAACAAGGAAATATATACTATTAAGTAAATGTATCATGTTAGATGCCACCAAAAGAAGTCCCTCCTGAATTCTCTGTACCCCCTGGTTCAATGTGACAAGGACACATCAAATCAAAATATTAAATACTAGTGCCTAAGCATATGCTGTGATTGATGGATGAATAAGATGTTACCAACAATTCATAAAATTTTTATTTTTCTCAAACCCAGAGGCATCCTGCTATGTTGAGTTGTACATCATGCATTAACATGAATTTACAATTTTTAGACATCCCCCTTCTTTATTGTATTAGAGATTATTAAGCACATAAGAAACACCAATGAATCCATGAGGTTTTTGTAAATTGTAAAGATAAAATTTAGGGACTATTTGCTCTGTTTTCAAGTCTTGTAAGAATAAAATTGTCTATGTAGATTAATTTGTTTGTATAAATTGAGAATGTTTTTGTTTAGGAGATCTTTTTAGTTTTTAATAGATGATAGAAGTATCATCTTTTATAGGGAGGGATAGACATGTTTGTAAAAACCCCTAAAAAATTACTAAATAAGCTGCAGTTTACTTGACGCTTACCCGGTAAGTGCTTACCGGGTCAATTTACCTTACGAGATGAACATAAGAAGGACTAGAATCTTACCCGGTAAGAACGATGACATGAACCGAGAGTCTTACCTAGTAAGTGAGATCTACAAATCTTACCCGATAAGCGCTTACGGGTAAATTGTTGCATAGGATACCGTTTTGAGAGACTAACATATGGTCCGATATGGTAGGTGATAGTGTTGTGTTCAATTTTACCCGTAAGTGCTTACTGTGTAAGTGTTGAAGTAAACGGCCTCTAAGTCACTTTCTATTTCATTAAGTCACTATTAACACGTCATATATAGCTGACTGAATAAGCTGTTACTCATTAAACTACCCATAAACAGGCTCTTAGACTTTCTAACAATTAACAAATATATATGGTTTTCAAGAAAACTTATAGCATGTGTGGAATTCAAACTTGGAAGAATAAGTACCAAGAAAAAGAAAGGAAACTTACATGATGTAGTCGCTGGGTGTGCCATCACATTCATCTCCAGATTGTGGGGCCCCTTCATTTGCTGTAAATTCCAGTATTTTGTTGAGAATCCAAAGACCAAATACAAAAGGGCTTCAATCCAACCTGTCCTTTTTAATAAGAAAAGACCCATGTCTTCTTTTTGTTCAGAAAACCAAAAAAAGTCAAAGTTAAAACAGAAACAATGATGGATTAGTGATTGAGAAATGAGCATGGGCATATTGTCAATCAATTATACAAGTCATTGATGTTTTCTCCCATATTTTCCAACTCTTCAACATATTTAGAAACTACCAATTTGATCACAAAAAAGTGATATACAAACAGACTCTTAAGCCACTCACTGGCATAAACATAATACATTCGGACATTTCAAATGCCGCAATTCTCGAGTTACAAATATATATATAAAACGACATACTACAACACATATAGATGCACGTTCGATATATGGCGTATATATAACTATAGCTATACAAGTGATAATAGAAGGATTTAAAAGTACATATATATCAACTGCTACATTGATGAATTTCATGTGGTTTTTTTCTTTCAAAGTATAGGCATGTTAAAGGTGCAAGTTCAAGTATCAACAGGGAAAGCCTTCTCGAGGAAATTGAAGAAACGTTTGGAGTAAAACTTGGGATCAGCAACAGATATTTCCATGGGATCATGGCGCACAGATTTATATGCGTGCTCTATTTTCTTTCGCACATTGTATTCCTGCAGTATGTCGATTATACCAAGATAGAGAACAACGTCATAGACTTCGAAAAGTTCCACTTCTGTGGAACCTGAAACGTCCTGCGAGACCTTATGGTTTGCCTGAGCTGGCATGTTAACGCCTAACTGCACACGTAACCTGAAACCATATAGTTAAGGATTGACATGATTTTATGGAGTATTTAATTTCAAAGTGTTTATCGTTACCGAAATGCATCACAAGTAGATACATAAAAGTTTTTGCGTCAATCTTTATAAAATTAATAAATAATTGGTTCGGCAGCAAGAACCATTACCTTCCAGTACCAGGAAGAAGGAGATCAACTTCCTTGTCCCCTACAGAAAATGCTCTCAAGGTACTTCCTCTACTGTGCGGAATTGGTGCAGTGTTTACAGAATTTGGTTCATGTGTCACTAGGAGAAGACCTCTTGGGGGAATTGAACGGTCCATATGATGTAATCTACCTAAAACAAGCACAACAGATCTCATCATATAACCAAGAATATGTATACTAATTAATAGGTGCATCATACTCAGAAACATCAAAGAAAATAGTTTGTTACAATCTCAAGTATAGAGACAGACATCAACTTACCATCAGCAGCAGGGGTTTTTTCAGGCCTGTGGAATGCATCTGGTGGTTCTAAGAGAGCCTTCAAATGCTCTGGAGCTCTAAAATGCAGTCCCAGAAGAAGGCTATAATCAATAATCTGTTGAGATTCCAAAAACTTGCAGTCTAGAGCGATTTGTCTGCAAAAATTTACAAACTGAAATAGTAAAAATAACAGTAGACATAGATGATGACATATCAAACCTAAGTTAAACAAATTATACATTTGTCTCTTTCTCTCTGCTCCAATCATCCATGTAACGTTCTACAATGATATGTTGTTTGACCAAAAGAAATTTGACAACTTATACAGATTATATATATAAATTATTTGCATGTCACATGTAGTGATCTGTTCAGTTGGAACAAGAAAACGTTGATGCCTTGCCTTCAGAGCTAGTGGATGATTCTTAACTCCAAAGCTACCAAATAACAAACTTACTTGAAAAGTGCATCGCGCAATGACTTGTCCATATGGAAATCATAAGCAAGATCACGGTCTTTTAATGTGGTACCCTCTTCTATGTCATCCTTATTTGTAATTCTTCCTTGATAAGAACCCTTTAAATCATAACGACGGTGTATCCGCAGTTCTGTGTAAAACATATTTCCCATGACCACAAACTGAACCTAGAACATGAGATTTATAAAAACAAATTAATTATATTGATCACTATAAACTATGAAAAGCAGAATAAGTGGATAAAAGGCGAGCGGGTACCTTCTTGCCACCTCTCAATGTTATCTCATGCAGACCATAGAACTTGGTGATCAAAGTGTTATCATGTGCTTCTACGTGTTTGTAATAGCTGGGAAGCATCTTTAGCAAAACCTAAAGAATATCATAAGAAGACAATGTCAACACTTTCTACTTCCGTTCAAGGAAAAAAAAAAGCAGAATAGTTAAGCCATATGAATAGAGTGAAAGTGAGATTAACAACTAATAAATGCACTAGTGCTTGGTTTGCAGGATTGGATTTGATTTGGAGGGTTTGGAATTGAATTCCGTTTCAATCCCATAATTGGTTTGAAGGATTTGCCCGATATGAAATCCCTCAAATATATGATTTTGAACTTCGAGGGGAATGGTTGGTATTTCACGAGATTACATAGGATTTGTTTGCAATAATGTTTTCAAAATATGTTGAAGACATTTGTTTTGTAATAATTGATTCATAAAAAAGTAATTTAATTATTTTTGTAACTATTTATAAAAAAATCATAACTTTTTAGTTATATAACGGAATCCATTCCATTGAGAATCCTACAAACCAAACACACCAAAGATTCAAAATCCTTCCACGAAATCCAAATCCCTCAAAACCAAATGCCCCCTAAAATCACAAAGCAGTAATCAGTTGACACTTACCTATGCAGAAAAAACTAAGCTAGAAAGCGGACATGCATACAGTAACCATGCAACATATGAAGAAGATTCCTTTAGAATCACAACACAATTATCCTGTTCTTAGATATAGCAATTGTGCAGAGGTCAAAAGACATTTATCTATTTTTCCTAGCCACTTGCATTATATTGGTGATTGTGTGGCCAACTAGTTTTTCCCTAACAGATAAAATCTAACCCTCTCTTAACTTTTGGGCAGCTATTTAAATTTTCTTGTGCTTGGGAATACACGTGTAGCACTTTCTAGTCTTGACATCCATCTGCTAACTTTCGTGCATGTTCCAATCTAACCTCCTAGTCTTTACAATTTCCGTTGAAGCAGTAATCTAGCTAACAACTAAGTTTTCCAGGAGGGTCACAACTTCGCATCATTAAAGGTTCTTGGCTTGAGTCAACCACCAGTCTCTTTCTGTTAGGCACTGTGACTTGTCATGGTACTTTGCCTACATGGCTATACAACATGTCTCTGTAGATGCTTCTTCTATAACTTGCTCTTTTCAAGGCTTCTTTGATCCTGTTCGGCTTACTTAAAATGATCCCCCCTTGTTGTGCACAATTAAGATGACGTTTTTTTTCTGTATTATGTACTAAGCATTATGCATATTTATATACACAACATAGGCCCTAAATAAGGGAAGGAATCAAATCAATTCCATTAAATTAAAGCTCTATATATAAGCCTTGTACACATGAATGAACTGAACTTGACATGCATGCACAATAACAATGGAAGTAAGAGGCTACTATAATCTATATGGGGTTATGTTAAACCAGAAAGGAAGGTTGGAGAAAGATTTAAGTGATACTTGTATGTATTATTAGATGCTAGCACAAATGCTCAAAATATCAGATCTCTAATTAAAAATTAGCCTTTAAAGGTAAATTAAGTGAGAAATGTGTCAACACGAAAGAGAACCAAATGGGGTAAAGACTAGTGACTGAAATTTTACCAGAAATGTTTTATTTTTCTTTTGAAGCTCATCATCATGTATAGTAATTAATGATAAGAAGATAATCTGTCTGAAAAACCTAAGGCGGATGCAATATCCATCTTAAGCAGTTATGCAATATCCAACACACTTGAACTTACCTTTTCATGTTGTACAAACAGAGAAGTGCAATACATTTATATTAAAGATTAAAAGTTATATAAAGGTAGAAAGCAGTATAATGCTATATAAATCTCATAAGGCACCACACATATTTTGGTAGATTCAAACCTTGAGCTCGGATGTTCTTAAAGTTTTAATCACAAATCTGTCATCATGAGAGAGATAAAAAAGGCTGCCACTTTTCCCTGGAGAAGACAGCTCTCTTAAACCATCATCCCCACATATCGACATCATATACTCTGCAGCATCTAACTTGAACATCTCCCTCAAATTCCTGAAAGTTAAACTCCATCACGATATATTAAAACTACGTAAACATCAATGTAATATGGACAGTAGAGTATTACATAAAGAGCTTCCCAACACTTACCAAAAAAGATATTCAAGTTCATCACACAAAATGTGACACCCCTCACCCAAGAAACCCTTGTCCCTCTAACCACAAGGCTTCATCAATATGGCGGAGTTCATTATATAAATCCAACTCGGTGAACATCCTTTCATTAATAAGAGTTGATCATCAGTTAGATTGATTGTGGAAGCTTAAATGTACATAACATGCACCTCACAACTAATAAAGGAATAAACTACTAAATTCTAGAGGATCTTCTCCTTTCCTTCCATTCTTGGAGCCTTCACCCCCAATCCTGAGAAAATCGGGGGATTGGATGTGCAACAAAGCTCAGAAAGTACATCAAACATCAGAGTTGGATAGCTTTCTTTTAGTGATGACACAATCATGAAATGTTAACTAAAGTTGGGTTTAGCAATAAACTACCCAAAGAAAAGAGTATACACCCTTTAGTGGATTAAGCTTGAAGAGGGTTATTCACATCATCATCATCGTCAACATAATAATATGTAGAATAATTTCCATAATCAAATAGTTGGAACAATCCATCACTTGTGCCTCCTTTTGGCTTATACATCCTGCCCTCTTCTCCTTCTGAACTATGTAGCCTAATTCTTCTTCTCATCATTAGCCCATGTTTCTTGCTGTAGTTATCAGTAAAGTGAATAACTCTCCCATTTCTTGAAATCAAGATTAATACTTTCTAAGATACTTACTTACGACCTTGGTTTTCTCCCTTGGCATTTGTAAATAAGGGACTAGACACCATTATAAGGTGATAAGGTTATTAAATTCTCTGTTGGTAAACTCAAGCTATCAAACTGAAGGGCTTTGGTGGGTAATTGGGACATATTCATATTTTTACCTTGGTAACTAATATTTCTCATTTGGATACTTCCACAGAACTTACCGTACCTCTTTTACAAAAAAAATTAGATTGGATTAAAATAGGAAGTACTGATAGTCAATAGACTTTTGGTTCCGCTACAACCGGAAATTGGAATACCTTCTCATGACTAGATTGGCAAAATCATAGACTCGTTAAGTTTACAAACTTTAAGTGACCTAGTACTCTAATGGATATTTTTTGATTATTTGGGATGATTCCATATATTTTGGAACTTCATATATTAAGGGCCTTTTGCTTTTAAAATATTTTATAGAACTCTTGGTAAAAACCTACATTTTTCATCTACAATCTTGGGATGGATTGACCTGTGTTTTGACTCATAGGTCAACCCACTGCCCATTTCGTAAGTTTGACCAATTGTGCAAGGTTTCCAGGAAGCATTTTCATGCCTAATTAGACCCCCTCCCCTTCTCCATCACCATCAGACCATGTACACACTGCAGCCATCACGGACACACCAAGATTTGGCGCTGCCATGGTACTGCTTTCCTACCACCACCATCGTTTTGACGATGAGTTGTGGTTCATTTCACTAGATTTTTGGTGCATTATAAAGAGAACACAAAAACATATCTGCAAGAAAATTTTTTTGATCAACAAAGGCTGTAAACTTTGATTTTCCCCTTAACTATTCAACCCAAAAATGAGCAATGTCTTGATTTCACTCTATAAATACCTTGGTAGTATCCTCTTTCAACATACAAGAAAATTCAGCAACTCAATCTCTTTTGGTAACAGAGCGACGAGGTCTGTCTAGCCTCCATTGGAGGGGGCGTGTTGGACTCCTACATGGCTACATCGACTACACTTGGACCATTTCTCCTCCATATATGTCGGAAACTCCCTTCTCTCTTTAAGCACTCTTGTGAAGAGTAATCTAATAGGTTTCCACAATCCACATATTCTCGCACTTGCGTTTGAGTCAATAACATCCTGCCCTGCATCACTAGTGTTGACTTGATGATAGAGAGTATTCACTCTCTCGCAGTAGTACTCTTAACACATGCTTATGCTGCAGAGTAAAAAGCTCCAACAATTCCTTAACCCCTTCCCAGTATACACTTTCAAGTTTATCTTATTGATGTTGTCTATAATTTTCTTATAAGGATAAAAAATTCAATGATCCTACTTAAGATTAAGAAGTATGATAGTCAAGGTTACTACTGAATTGAAAGATGGCATGATCATATGTCCTTCAACAAATAAGAGAAAATAGAACACATGCATTCCTGCGCCAGCTAAACATATACCTGAAGACCATAGGACAATAATCTTTCCAATAGAAATCGATTGAAGCGTGTGAAGGTGTCAATTGTGAGCCTTTCCTGGGAAAATACATCCTTATTCTTGCTCGTTCTCCAAAATCTGAATATCTCACTTCACGCGTAGGAACTGGTGTTATTTTACCAACAGTGTACCTGTAAATCCATTACCACAACACATGAGTTTGTAACAATAAGGAAGTAAAGCCCCAATTTAGAATCAAACTGAGCTGAAAGCGAGAAGAAGCAAACTGGAACTCAAGTTGGGTGCATGGAGTGGTCAAAATATACTCGTGCCAACAAATTTTCGGATACTATTTTGCTTTCTAGGATTCATAGGACACAAGTGTCTGCTTTTATATGACTCGATACAAATACAAAGCAGTGTTCATACAAGTATCAGAAATGTGGTTGAAGACATGGATAAGGCATTTGTGATGCACTTCTGTACACGATCTTTCATGGATTGGGGAAACAAATTTAGGCTACAAAAATCAAAATTAAAAGATCCAAGGAGATATTTTTCTCACAGCCAAGAGAAAAATGGACCCAAAGCAAAATTTGGATGGGTTGATAAAAGAGGATATTAGTAGCAGGGCTTCAATTACTAGTTAGAAAAAACCAATCAGATATCCAAGAAAAGTACCGCACAGAACTCAATTTGGAGTATTCATCTACAGAAGGTCTTTTTATCTGTTTTAATCAGTACACAGGACTTAATGGTACAGGCAAGAATAGCTCTAGCTATGTGGAGTTTGTAGTAATATCCTACTGGACAGTTTTAGTTGCATGTATCTATCATTTTAGGACAATGTTAAACACAGTGTACACCACATGAGAAAAATCTTAAACCAGATCTAACGAATCAGTTTTGGTGCGTAGAAAGTTTTATGGACATCCTCTCCCATACAAGTGGTAGGCTCAAGGGTTTTATGCATTTTGTTGGCTAAAGTAACTCAATGTTATATAGATGATGGATATCACTTGCCATGTGTTTGTGTATGAGTGTGTGTATTGTATTCACTCGTGTGCTTTTTGCCTATTATCTTCACTATTTCTTGATGTATTTTGCTGCTTCACTCGTACACATGTAATACACGGCCCAAGAGGCTAATGATCAACGATAAGACATGTCCTTCATGTTCAGTTCATTTACCTGATACCTTGTTGTAGATTAAGCATCAGATAGTAGCTTTTATTGCTTTCAAACAGGTCCGAAAATGACTTCTTTTTCACTTCCTTCATATCAAATTTGCGTGGCTGTTGCTTTTTGTCTGACAATCCTGCTTTATTCTTTGTTCTTTCATTGATCAGAACTCCTTGGGCATATTCCCTTTCACAAACTACAGTACTATCACCATCTACTTCACTTTCACCTTCATCAGAGGTATGAGATAATGCGTCGGTCTTGTCGAATGCAGAGAACTCCCTACCAGACTCCCCAACACTCCAATCTTCTTCTTCCAAAGATGTTCTCTTGCTTGATATTTGACCCGAGTCTCTGAAGTATCCACTGATGGAAAACTTCTCAGATAGACTACGGCCTATACTTCGTTTCCTAAAGGAAGAACTAGGAGTTATGAGAACTTTCTTTTTGCCTAATCTTCTTGAAGATGGATGCGTACTTCCTGCAGGATAGAATGTGCCTCGTCCATCTTTGAGGCCCTTGGTCCACATCCCAAAATAGTAACTACCATCTGCAAACCTATAAACGCCTGATCCATGCCTATAACCATTTGACCAATTGCCATCAAACAGATCGCCATTCAGCCATTTCATCACCCCTCTACCACACATTGATCCACCTTTCCAATTTCCAATATATATGTCACCATTACACCAAGCGTATTTACCACTTCCTTCATGCAATCCTCCTTTCCAAGAACCATCGTAAACATCAGAATTACTATACTGTCTTCTTCCAAGCCCATGTTGAATGTTCAACCTCCAGGATCCTATGTATGTAGACCCATCTGGATATGTCAATGTACCAAAGCCATCAAGGTAACCACCAGAAAAATCACCCTCATAGCTTGCTTTCGATGACCAAGTGATCTTTCCCACCCCGGTCATTTTTCCTTCTACCCAACTACCCTCATAAACTGTACCATCGGACCATGTGTACTTACCCCTGCCATGGGGAATCATTCCCTTGACATTTCCAAGGTACACATCTCCATTTAAAAAGATCTTCGAACTCATCCTGAAACCTTGAGGTATATACAGCAGATCATCGTCAAATTGAGATAATACAGTTCACAGACGGCTTTGCAACCCTGCAATCAAGTTCTTTTGCAGAAAATAAAAAGCGGTGCAACTTTTATTACCTTTGATTTTTGAAATGGAAAATTGATGCAAATCAACACAGTACCTGTAACTTCTCTTTGCAGCTAGTCAATATTCACTGATATGCAGTCCTGAAAATTAAAATGTCAGACATTTTCATAGGTGGGAATGAAACTGAAATGCAGTGCCATTATATAATAGTAATATGAAATTAAAATGTGAAAGCATAGCAGTGATATTTGAATAAGTACTTAAACGGTCTTCTGTGCCAGTCTAATCATAAATTGCTACTCTAGAAAACACTTTTGAGTAGTCTCTAAGAGATTTCTTTGTTACTCATTATTGACCTGCTTTCTTTACCGCAAATTCTTTCACGATGCTTTGTACAAGAAATAATTTCGACTCCATGCAATAGCACACAGCCATCATATGAGCAGAGATACAAAAACATCATTAATTCTGTCACAAGCGTCCAACCTGTGAAATAGTAATATCGGACCAGAAGAATGATATGCAATATACTTCGACTTTATTCTTCCTGCTGGGAAATTTGTACAAGCACATGGATAGATATGTTAAGTTGAATTTCTGAACTCTACACCAGTAAATAATAAAATTCTAATCCTGTTTCAGCTTGTTACAAACACCTTGAATCGGATGCAGCATAACACCTATTACGTTGATATTTCCTATATCACACATCAACTCAGAACTGTTTATGAACCCCAAAGAGGAGCTGACTACGATGCCAAAACGAACAATAGAGACTTGCAAAGAGACACACCTGAATTTTGTAACCATGCTTGTTTTTCATTCACCTTATACAATTTAACCACGGACTTTTAGACATATGATGAAGACAGTAGCTGATTATAAAGCATTATCATAACTTTTTTTGGAATAAAGTACTATTTGAAGGACTATCTATCTGGTTTTTTGTTAAAATTTAACATGTGTCACCCTAAACAACGGCTGTAAAGATCATAGTTGACATTTCATCACAGACAACCGGAATTTAAATATCCCAATTTTATTTTGAAGATGTCCAAGAATATTATATTCTTCAATCCAGATATGAACAACACAACTTAAATAATAAACAATTGACTTCTCAAAGAACATGGCTTAGAAATCAACTACACCAACGGAACTTTGTACTTGGAAACAGATAGATATTGTATTATATTATACAGAATTATTGAGCACTACATATTTGAAAACTGTAAAGAACATATATAACTTGACACATTGAGAGACTAGTCCTTATCAGTTCTTTTAAAAAGTTTATCTAAACTGCAATCAGGAAGAAACACACCTTTCTTTACCATACATCAAACATTCCAACGACGAAACTGCAACTGAACATTGACCAACAATCGAGTTTGACGCTTCCACACTCCACCTTAACATTTCTACTCTAATACTTTAATCAATACCACAAAACTCATAAAATGCACTATATTAATTCTTCTACATTTTTCCTACAGAACACGATCACTTCATATACACAGTCTCCATGACATATTCGATTCAGTTATCGTTTTAACGAACAAGAGCAAAACACATAACTTCTAAATTGTGCAAATACTCGACTTTCTACTGACTCATCTCTACATAACCCCGATCATAGCTTGCTGAAACTAATATCAACATCGATTCTATACAACTTTCAGGAAGAAAAACATACATAACAAGAAGAACACGAAATTCAATCTCATAAACTCAATAACAATTCAATTTTACCAGAAAAAAAGGAGTATACATAGCGATGAAATTGAAGAACTGACCTATCAAATCAACTCAAAATCCAGATTGAGATCGATTATGCAGAAATTCCGAAAGAAAAACGATATATTTGATCAACCAAATGCCTTGGAAATCCTCCAGAATCAGATTCGCGCTCTAGAAATTCTGCCGTTGGAGAAGTTCAGTGGGAGGAGCTTTTTAGAAAAAATAAAATTTGGGGGGAGGGAGGGGTGGGGTAAACAACATAGTTTCAGGGGGAATAATCGAGTAGAATGCGTCTCAAGCATGCAAAATAGTGTCTGGAAAAGGATGACCGTTGGATGAGAAATCAACGGTTTGAGAGGGGTTCCCTGGTCCTTTTCGCCGACTATATGCCGACGCAAGGCATATATGGTGAGGTGTTAAATTGAAGTTTGGATGATTCTTTTTGTTTATGTAAAAAAAAATACAACAAATGAACTCGTGTTAAAACATATGTATTTAAAAAAAGTACTATTTTTATCAAAATGTATTTAACTTGTTCTTATACCTATTGTAGTGTATAAAGTTTTATTTATTGTGGTGTGTATATCCAACTTTAAAATGTGCTATTGTAAGTACTATACTTTTCAAAAGGTGTTATTCCATGTACTACACTTTTAAAAATGTGTTATTGTATGTACTATACTTTAAAAAAACATGCTATTGCATGTACTAT
>LUCG01229325.1:0-10797 GCA_001633085.1 Carthamus tinctorius
ATATATATATATATATTTTTTACAACAATCTAGTAAATTATGGCAGCTATCTTAACTATTTAAAATCTATTTCTCTTCTCCCTTCTTATCATGTGGATGATTAAGTTGCTCTCAATAATCTATGATCAAAACAATTAAATACAATAGATAACAGGGAAACAGCTAAAGGAATATCTGGATGTATGAACTCCATTCTCTAAAAATGGAATCGAACCTAATTTACTTTAATTCCAATCCAACGCCATGAATCTTAAGTTCCCAAAGCATATCCTAAAACCGAAAGAATCAAAACTTACAAATTACATTTCTAAGAGAACAATCGAGACCTCTATATTTGCGTTGAATTTAAAGAAGGTATAATCGACCAGATCATTCTTCATTCCACCTTAATAGCAATCGGAATTTAAACTTTTATAAAACAATCAGCATAAATCAATTAAAATCGAGATCATCATCGTCGTCGTTGATGCATGTCGAAATCGAGAATCCGGTATCAATTAAATTAACAAAATTCAGAAATCAGAACATAACCAAAAAAAAGGGGGGGGCCTGACCTCAACAGTATGAATATGATCTCAAAAAATTGGAAAACAAAAAGAAAAAGCTTTCGGTCACCGATCGAAGCTAGTAGCTGTTATTATACTTCCAAATCCAGAAATTTCTCCTGTCCAGAAATCAAACAGATCAAAGTGATTGCACATCAAGTAGCCATGGATTAGATGTTTGAGAAATCACAAAAAACGATAGTTGCAGGTATATTTGGAGGAGTGAGAAGAGAAGATAAAGGGAAGAAGAAGAAGAAGAAGAAGAAGAAGAAGAAGAAAAGCTNAGAGAGAGGAAGAAGAAGAAAGAAAGCGTTGATGGATATTTAAGGAAGAGTATGATGACTTTTAATGTGTCCCTTGTGAATTATTTGGGTTAAAAAGACGAAAATGTCATCCTCAAGAAGAAAACTTACATTTTAGGTCCTCTAAATAGTATTCATATTCTACAAGGGCCCCTCTGGTATTTCGGAATGTAATATATATGGTCAGGTTCGAGATAAAGCCATAAAAGAATAAAAAAAAATTAAGTGACACGACAACGTTGATCTTGACGGTATGTATATTTGTATACAGGTAATCTATAACGTACACGTCTAACACGTATAAGTGCATAACATGCACATATGCATAAAAACCATAAAACAACTTTACTTATTTATATGCACATATGCATATCGTTACTGTCCAAATAAGTAGTTACTCAATGGGAGGTTTTTCCATAAACATATGTGTGTGTGAGAGTGAGAGAGGGGGGAGGGGGTTACTAGTTGAGGATTCAAGAATTATGAAATAGGTGCATTATCATAAACAGGGACGGATCTATAACATTTTTTTTCAAATGGTAACACCATATAGTTAAGTTTTTGGTTGATTTCGCGAGTTTTTTCCCCGACTTTTGATTGATTTTGAGAGATTTTCAAGTGTTTGTTGTTGATTTCAATGAACCTTTACTCTCCCCAGATGTCAAAGCGCTTTTATCTCTATAAGAACGACGCATTCCGAGGTGTGAAGTATGATCCCCCCATAACAACGTTTTCTTTCAGGGCTCGGGCTCCTCCCACTGCTTTGGGGCACGGTTTCATGTTCTATTTGAATCGAGAGAATTTTTGGGGGTTTTTTGGTTAACTTCGATAAAAATTATCAATTTTTTTGTTGATTTCTAGAGAATTTTTGGTTTTTAGATACACTTTTTAGAAGTTTCGAAAACGATACGGTTGCACCCTCACAAAACTAAAGTTTTTTTACCATTTATCGGAAAAATAATACAGTGACATGTGTTACCTGAACCCCATGTAAAGTGTATCCATGATCATAACAAATGAAAACTAGCTACACATAATTTTTATATTTGATTACCATAGAAAAGATAAATAGGAAGAATGTGGTAGGTATGAATATATGTATCCAAGTGAATATATAGGTCCACCATGGTAACAAGTGCCATCAACATCTTAATATAAAACCAAATATTCATGTATTATTTTGTATGTTTTTTTACTTCTCCATTTGGGTTATTTTATTTAATGAGCCCACATTGTTTTTTCTCTTATTGTGTTCTTTCATTTTTCAAAGTAAAAGGGATTTTATTATCAACATACTCATATTTTTAGGGTAACTATAGGTTTTCAAACTAGCTTATATATATCAATTAATCCTCCTAGCAACCATAAATGGGATGGAGTCTGACAGGTAAACCTTCATGTTCATGACCACAATGGCATTGGCAGGGAGTGGATTTGAACCTGGAGTACTCTAACACCAGTTACCAAACTTTCTGAGTAAATTAAATAAAACGTCAAAAAATTTCCCATTTAAAATAAATAGTCAAATCTCTATAACTGAGTTCCTTCAAATCCATAACTGAATAAGAATAAAATCCCATGAAGTATAAAACAAAACAAAGAAACTGTCTTTGGAACTGTCTGCATAAGCCTGGAGTCAAGCCGGGGTCTTGCCTTTATCTTTTCCTAAACTGCTACCTGAAAAAGAATAAAAGACAACGGGTAAGCGAAAAGCTAAGTGAACATATACTACACATAACAGGCATCACATCACACATACATACACATAGCAGATACAAGCTGAGCATAACTAAACATCATTAACAACTGACTAAACTGAACACCGTCTACAAGAGAACGGTTCTGAACCCCTCGACTCATAAAAGACACAAGGCTGTCCCTTTCCTCAACTCACAAAGGGCATGAGGCTGTCCCTTCCTCAACTCACAAAGGGCATATGTGCATATAATACAAGCTATACATAGTATAACTCACCTGGTAGTAGGCTAATAACCCTCTCTGGTACACGTGCCAAACTCAAGGCAAGTCACCTATAGCATTTACAAATATTATACATCAATACATAACTCGAAGAATGGGTTCTAAAGTCTACCCGACCTTTTTATCGAAACGACAAGGCGGATTTATCTCAATTCCTATGAAACTTTCCCAAACACCCTATTTTAACATCCCCTAGGGAAGTACGTTCAAGAAGACCCCAAACGAGGCCGTTTGAAAAAAAAAAATAAAAACAACCCAGTAGAAACGGAGGCTTATCGGCGGGTGGTCACCCGCGGGTGACCCGTCGATGCCCACAGTTCGATACCCCTTCGCGGGTTACAAACAAAATCATGGGTTTCTCACCCACAACACCAAAATCGACCCAAAACACTCAAAAACAAGATTATACTTCCCTTCATACCAATAATCAACTTTAGTAACACCAATTAAACATAATCTAACGATTTGGTGATCAGTTGATCATCACATCATAAACCCTAACCCGAACATGATTTCTAACTCAACTAATCAAGGATTAGGACCTTACCTTATGCAATAGATGCAATTTCCACTGCAATAGCTCGATAACAACTCTTGATTCAATCTCCCTTGCTTCCAATTTCACCAAATCGCCCTCTTCTCCCCTTCTCGCTCTCTGAAGTCGTTTAAAACAATGGGAAGGGAATTTGAGTTCTTTCCCTTCTAATATACGGGCTACATACAACCTTTAACTTCCGAAAATTACACACTAGTCCTTATTCTCCTACAAATGACATAACAAGAACAACAACAAAAAAAATTAACTTAACCAAACTAATGCCAGTTAAATACATAATTCGGAAAACGGGGCGTTACAAGTACATGAGATTTTTTACTACATCTCTATAAGGCGTAACCAGTGCGCAACAACTCAAGTAGTTAACATACTCATTAATGTTAGCATGTTACATGGAGGTCATGACCAAACGGTTGAATCAAAATCTTGCCCAATCAAATGATTTTTGTTAAGGAATTTCAAGTATCTTGTTGTGTAGCCTCTCTTTCGGATACGTGTGAAGTTTTGAGAGCCCTATTATTGCATGGTGTATTGATTTTTATTTTTGGAAAGCTTTTTGTGCTCATCCATCCACTACGTCAAGTTTGATCAACCTCATGCATAGGCTCCACGACAAGAAATCCCTTTAAAGTTTGTTTCCTCGGGCATGATTGATTGAGGAGAGTGTTTTGGTGTTAAAAAAAATCCTTGAAGTGGTGAAAATGAAAGTATTGATCTAGCTTGTTTAATGTGTAAATGGAAAAGTAACAACTTTTAATTAGTGTGCATATGGAAAAATACATATTCTTGTTTGACAGTTTAGTAATTTGCTGGAAAATCACATTTAGGTTTCATTAGCACCAAATTATAATGTGTCTTTCACCAGGGGCGGAACACACACCTTTTAACCCCGGGGGTCGAGCCTAATTAATTTTTACGTTCACATAAACCAGGCTAATTTGTTCCAAGATAATAGATATACTTTTAAAAGCACAAATATAAACTATTCAAAGTACTAATTAAAGGACTAAAACAAAATAGCTGGAATTTTCAAACATTGTTCATCAAAGTAGAACTTGCCGATCTTTTACGGCTTTGTTTCAGTATAATGAATATCCATTTTAAAAGCTATACAATGTATATCACCCAAAGTACAACAAATTTAAATTCTTAAATAAAAAAAAAAGAAGTTCTTAAAAGATCATTCAAAGTAGACTTTTTTACAATATCACATATATTAATTTCCTAATACCATTATCATTTTGATTCTCTTTTATTAGGACTTTAGTAACCATGATATACACGATCTAGACCATTATCCATCTTTGTTCCTGCAAGATCTTAGAGCAAAGCTAACATGGTTTTGTTCTCTGCATGATCTAGTAAAGCCTATTTTTAATGACTAAGAGGTCTTTTGCCGTATGTTTATTGGGTAACCGCTTAATGGCAAGAGATAACACCCTTACTTACCTTATCGATAACATTTCGGATTATCAAAATGGATTGTCAAAACTTTTGGTTGTGAGGTGGTGAGGTGTGAGTTGGGTGGACATCAAATAGAGTTGGGCGGTGTCCGAGTGGATAACACAGGGGTCCAACTATAAAGATAATAAATTTATCAATATCCTATAAACTGTCCCTAAAGAAGCATACACAAAATCACAGGGGCCATGGCCCCCTGTAGCCCCTTAGGCCATCTGCCAGTGTCTTTCAGATTGCATGTCTAGAGTACCTTGAATTGGACCAACAACCGAATGAATATGAAGAAAGATGCAATTCATCTGTCTTTTATAAGAGAGTCAATCAATCATGAAAAATATGATGTTGCGTAAAGAGGGTTTAAATCAATGTCTCTCTAATATTGACGTATGTGTTGCTTTGGATGTGAGAAGGTTAAAATCCAAAATTCAAATCTGTAATCTTTCTAATTATAGAGACACCTTAAAAAAGCTACAACTTTTAACTTTCTTTAAACTCGAAAAAATAAATAAATGAAGTAGGAATAGAAAGTTAAAACTTTGAGATGTTGTGGCTTGGTAACATGCATAATTCCTCTTTGATTTTAAAATTTAATAATTTTCTTAATGGGTTTTAAAATTGGTTACAACCAAATTAATAATTGAAATAAAGGCTGATAAAATTCTCATACCTTATAACTTAAAAAAATAAACAGCAATTTGGAGGGGTCTCAATGCAACATCAAGATACTTTAGGGGTGAAACAATACTTTTCAATTCACCAATAGTCAGTAGATAGTGACGTGGTGATCGGAGGGTATTTTCGACCATTTACGTTGGAAAAAGGGATAAAGAAGTAATGTGACACGTCAAGATGAAATTACCCGACCGGCTTTACCTTTTGATTTTTTTCAAAAACATAAATCTATAATCATAAAGCAATATATATGTTTCTTTTAAACAAATCTATATATAATAAATAAGTAATTGAGATGTTACGTGTCTCTGTGGAATCTAAATTAGTGTTTTTGTATCAAATCGTCGGTGAGTTTTAACCTTTTTTCTCTAACTTGACTTTCTCTGATCGATATCTTCTCAGCAACTTAAGATGTTTTGCACCACATCACGTGAGTACATATCTAGTTTAATATAAAATCAAGGCATGTCTAGCCCAGGGATAAGAGCATCTCCAACAACTTATTCAAAATAAAGAAAATAAATATTTTGCATAAATTTTGTCTCCAATAGACTTTTCAAAACTTTCTCCAAAATAGAGAAAGTAGGATAGAGGGTGTAAAAATCTCAAGAAATTTGAAGAACATTCTCCGAAAATGATTATTACGAGAGATAAATGGTTTTTTTTATAATTATTTTCAACCAATAAGAATTTTTTAAATAAAACATTTAGGAGAGAAAAATATTATTTTATTAAATATATGTAATATTTTTATAATATAAGAAATGATGTTTTCTCCAAAATAGAGAATCTGTCGGAGTTGAAAGCATTTTATCATAGAGATTTTAAACTTTAATTCTTAATTTTGGAGAATTTTTAGAGAAGCCGTTGGAGTACAAACCTAAGTACAAACCTTATGGTGAACATGTGACGACATTCAGATCATAGGTTTGACATATAGTGGCACCTTAATTAGGTTGGGTCGTGGAAACGTGTGTGTTAACTTACCGTTCAAAAAGAATTAATATAAAAATTAAATTACTTTTTATTTTTATGAATAATGATTTTCTTAGCTTTACGTTTTAAAAAGGTAAATTGAAAACGAAGCAGGATAACTGCAATTCTGCAGGCGGCGGTTTCGCGATTAAACTAACTGCGTAAGTGTTGGACACGTGTTTCAAATTTGCGGCGTAAGGATTATCCGGATAAGGTTCAACAACACACTGAGCTATCCCTTTTTCTTTAGGAAACTATAATTGTAATTAGATATAGTAATAATGAAATTAATACCCTTTTGAATTTTGTATTTCGAAATAATCTCTTATTCCAACATTATTAGTTAAAGATTCAACAAACTATAATGAGATTTAACTAAGGCTGGGGTTCAGCGGGTTGATGTCCAGCGGCTTCAACGGGTTCTGCTATATGGGTGGCGGGCTGGGCGACAATCGGCCTCAAGCGGTGTGCCCACACCGCTGTGTTGTAAGTGTGGTGTGTGTGTGTGTGGGTGTGTTAAATGAGAGAGTTGGAAGGGTTTGGGTACTAATTAGAGAGGGTTTCAGAGGGTTAATTGTGAGGTTGGAGGAAAGCTGATGTGGAAGTGGGGTTGGGAGAGTTGGATACGCATAGCCTTAATAGTGTTACAAAGAAAAAGATATTCTTAATAAATAATATAAGAGCATATGCTATATTATACATCTCCAATAGCTACTCTATTTTATCAATCATGACATTTATAATATCGATACAATATTCATTATAATTTATAAAATATTGTTTCTCTCTCCTACACATCTATTTTAAAGTTCTTTCATTGGTGGAAAAATACTAAAGTAGTGTTTCTCTCTTCTAAATACTTTTAGAGATTTCTCGATATTTAGAGATTTTTATAGTCTCTCTCCTCTTTTTTCTATTTTAGTATTAGGGATACCATAGCAGTTGGAACAATAAAAATGCTAAAACCCTATTTTTTTTTCTATTTTAACATACCTGTTGGAGATGCTCTAAGTTATACTTAAATGATTGAGAATTTGAATTTTGCGGATTTCTTGTTAGTAGACTTTTTATTTTTGGCCTAAGTTTTCATATCCTCTATTTGTGAATTTAATTTTCAAAAATTGATAGCTATTTTGAGTTTTTTGAAGAGAAAATACTTGAGAATTGTTGAAAGTTTTCTCAAATGATTAAAATAATTAATTTTCCTAAATAATTTATACGGTTTTGTTATGACATCAAAGATTAGATTTCCTGCAAAGTAAAGCCAAGCTCTATTTTAAGATTTGATTTTTGTAATAACACGTTATCTGTTATGTGCGTTAATTTTGTAAGACACAAATTTCTTTTATTAATTTTAGTAAACGTATAACTTGAATGATAAATGATAATTATGTACGATGACTAAAACTTAAATAAACAAAGGAATATAAAAGTCCATAGAAATACTACATAGGTAAATCATTACTCTCATTCCTGTATACAAAGAGTGAACAAGAATTCTTTAAAGATTGATAAAAATAGTGAGTAGGTAGATATCATTCCTTGTAAGCTTGATATAAATGATTATTTTTTTTTCAGTTTTATAACTTTATATAAGTTTGAATTATTTTATGATTCAAACACTTACACACACAAGTATATATATGTATTAATGCATACATGCAAATATGTATGCATATGCCATATTAAAGCACATCTTAATTGAAGAACGCGGTGACCTCGTCATAATTTGAGGCTTGAGGTTTAACCTTACTGGCCCATGCCACGTCCTGCATCATTTAAAACCTTGAACTATCATTTGTGTACGTAACGAAATTTAGGATCATCATTCATAAACCATAGTAGAATTGTAAATCACATGGACCAAAATTGTAGTTTACTCTTTTTTCTTTTTCTTTCGTGGGCCACTCATCTACAAGTTGCCATATTAGATTCGAATCAGTTGCTTCTAAAAGATACTAATTTGCAACATTGCAAAATATCATTGTGGAAATGACGTAACAAACTACGTGGTCCTTCCAACGAAGCCAACATAAATCCAATTCACATAAAGAAAATAAAACGATGTTTCATTATGGTAGTATACTAGTCACTTTTTCTAGAACTAGAAGTTCTAATTAAAGCATATAGAGATCTATAAATGGATTTGTACATATAGCAGTACAACCACTTTAGTTGTGTTTGTCGTTATGGATTGGTTGGTTATGAATAACTCACTTTAACATTTATCACTGCAATTCAACTCAATTTTGTTAGTTTAGTTGGTCAGATTGCAACTTTGTTACAGTGTTACATAAAATGATATATTAATTAACACAATCATTTTGAATATCTCAGATATCATTGTTTTTTTTAAGTTTCTGTCGTTTGTTTTGCAACAAAAATAAAAAAAACTCCACCATCAAATCAAAATCCAAAGAGATTTACGTTTTGCAACCAATCACAATTGAAAATGGTTTAATATATAATGGTTAATGGTTTGGTGGAGTTTGGAGTAGAGGTTTTGTTACTTCATTCTAAAGTTATAACTACATTAAATTTACAAGAAAATAAAAGATTGGTTGCTTGATTCTAAAGTTGCTTTATGAGTTTTATCAATGGGAACACTTTTAAAATAACACATGTTCATCCAATTATTGTTAAAAGTAATAGAATACACATAGTTTAGATAAATAAATATATACAGATTAGTTTATTTTATAAGCCATTTTAAAAATACAAACCATCATCGGTTTTATTAGTTAAATTAGTAAAAATCTTGATAAAATTAATATTCAATTTGATAAAAATGTTTCATATAATTTTCTTTTTATAAATTTGTGTTTATTTTTATGTAAAATGAAAACGTTTCATCTAATTAAGAAAAATACATGAAACAATTTCATCAAAATGAAAAAAATATATAAAACAATTTTGTTTTTACATAAAAAAGAATTATATAATATAATTTCATCATACTAAATAATTTCATGAACTTAACCAATGAAATCGACCAATTTTCATGCTTTGTATTCTAATAGTTGTTTGTATTTTGATCGTTCATCTCTCCCTCTCTCTCTCTGTATATATATAGAGAGAGAAAGGTTCAAATGAAAAACATAACTTTCTTAGAAAACGTGAGGAGCAATCTCAGCCACTTATCCGGTCAATAAATGCGGCTTTAACCGTGGTCCCCCCTTTAATAATCTCTACTCTCCCATGAATCGCGTGTAACGACCCAAAACCCAACAGATAATAATAATACATCTCGGTGATCTAACGTAGTGGAAATATATAACTGGTAATGAAACTGGCAATAAACCTAAGTCATAAATCAAAGCGGTAATTTAGAAATGCCAGTGAAACAACCCTCCACAACTGAGATAGTAAACTAAATTGTTCATCTAGGAATTTACAGGCGACTAAACTAATCGCTTACCTTCTCTTTGTCTCTACCAACTGCTTGAGCCTTCCCTGAAAATGTTTTAAAGTTTGAAAACGAAGGTTAGACCATAAGGTCTAGTGAATTCCCTCAAAAACAGTTTTAAAGTATAAGTAGCTTATTAGCAAAAAATAAACAGTTAAAGCCCCTGGTGGTGCATTATGGACACATATACGGGCCCCAACTGGTCGCCCTAAAATGAGGAAGCACAAAACAGATTCGTACTTCTCATCACACCGAATAATTACCAAGGGCGCACCCCGTCCCTTGGTATCTGATAACTCCCAAGGGCACACCCCGTCCCTTGGTACCCTGTGTCCACCATGCATGGCACCAATTCAATAATCATGCAAACATGCTATACATAAACAGATGATGATCAGTTATCAATGACATAATTTAACAAACAATTCCCAGTAAGCATTTTCAGTTCACAAATATATCATTAGCAGTTTCATCTTTATAAAAGGTTTGACAAGGGAACTCACCTGAGCCTAACGCCGAAATACTCACTACCTTGAATCTCACCTATCCGACCAGCTACCGATCTAAAACGTCACAACTAAATCTTAGGGATCGGCTAGACCTCACGACAGAAGACCCCCTAGGCAGACCTAGCACGGGGGTTCTATAAGAATAAATCACTACAGGATCTTCCTCTGAAAACTAACCCTAGGGTCAAAATTCCCAAATCCGACTCGGGATCTATCTGAAGTCCGACCCGTGTTAACCTGAAGTCCGACTCGGATTACCCCTTCCAAAGTCCGACTCGGACTTTACCACATGACGGACTCGGATTTCATCATAGTCTGACTCGGACTTCCCAAAGTCCGACTCGGATTTTCCAACATAGTCCGACCCGGACTGCCCAAAGTCCGACTCGGA